>JAFEJD010000715.1:0-19169 GCA_018296065.1 Blastomyces percursus
TTTCGTTTCTTTCTTTCTTTCTTATATATATATATATATACATATGGTTTGGGAATATTTGATCTTTTATATAGTGCAATTGTCGGTGGTGGTTTTTTTATTATTAGTTGTTTATATTCTCTTTTTCCCTTTCTTTTTCTTCGTTTTGTTTTTTTCTAGTTTGCCTAAAAGAATCATATACAAGCCTTTTCTTGCTCTCTCTCTCTCTCTTTTTTTTTTTTTTTTTTTTTTTCTTTCCATTCCTTCTGGCATCCCTCAAACAACAAGAAGTGCAGACAGGTTAACTGTGCACATTTTTCTGTTTCGTCCCTGGTTACAGGCCACGCAACTAGCTAGCTACAGAGCTATGGTTCATTTTTTGTTCTCAGCTCAATTTTAGTTACCGTACCGGAGTACCTGCTACCTCCATCGGCAATTCCATCAATCCTATCCAATTCATAATTCATCCATCTTATCCGCCTACTATTCAGACCCGACCCGCGTTTCTCCTCCGAGGTCGTCCTCGTGTTTCCCTATTCGAATCCTCTAAATGCTCCCGCATAACGCGTCGTGCTATGCGTGCTTGTTATGTCTAAACCCTACGACATATGGTACTGCGGAAAATCCGAGGCTCTTCCATTGAATTGAGATACCCCGTGTGTTCAAACGAGGAACTTAAATGACCCGGAAAGTAACTTAAAGGGAGGTGGGGGGAAAAAGGGCAAAGTCGACTGTTTTGCAAATATGCGTAGAAATACGGTGATGAGTTCTGATGGTGGAGAGAGGGATATTGTGTGCATTTGTATTCCCTCGGCCAAATTTCTAGTTTGCATCTTCTTGAACTCTGTGGCTCATGATAAATGTACAAATGTAGAAACTATGATAATAATAATAATACAGTAATAGCCTAATCACTTCCCAACCAATCCAATCCTGTGTTGCCCCATAAAAACACATAGGGAAACGGAAGTATTAATTGTACAGCGCAGCTACGCACACACAATTGCATAGTACATAAATATAAATGAGTTGTACAATGGCAAAAAAAAGAGCTGGATCGAAATTCTCCAGCACTTAAACCTCCACTTTGGTGGGTATCTTTATAGCCCCTCGCTTCCTCTCATAACTAGGCACACCATACCGACGACCAGGCGCGCTCGTTCCCCGACCATCCATCCCAGTCGTCTCGCGAGATACCACCGCATCTCTGAACCGGAACTCAAAGCGGCTACCGTCCGGCTGGATTCTGGTCATTTTGGCCTCTTCCTTTGCCTTTGCAGCTTCCTGCCGCTTCCGCATGGCAGCCGTTTCCCGCTCAATCCGCTCCGCAAACCGCTTTTTGTGCTCTCGGTACTCACCGGGTTTCTGGAACCGGTCGTGCGCGAAGGCGACGAGGTGAGGGTGGGGGATTCGATAGTCTGCGGGCTGGAGGACTTCTTCTTCGTTGTTGGGTTTGCCAAGTTTTTCGATCGTGTGGGGATTGTGTGTTACTTTTTCGATGGCTTCTGGGGTATTATGTGGGGTGTTGGCGGTGGCGTGCGGGAGGGCGGGCGCGGCGGAGAAGACGCGCCCTGCGTCGACACGGGTGAATTGTCTGGATTCAGAGACAGGGTGGAAAATTTGAGCCTCTGTGAGACGGTGGACAGGGAGATCGTTTATGGATTCATGGGGAACAGGCCGCTCGGGGTATTTTTTTAATGGTGTGGTAGGGATCATCTGATGTACGGCCCGAGCATACGGGAGTGCTCGAGGTTTTTTCTATTATGTTGGCTATTAGCAAGCTGTTTCAAGTATATCAACTCGCGGTTATAACCATGTAATTCCAAAATTTGTAGATAATAAAATGTTTTGTCTCAGAGAGTTGTAATTTAAATTTTAGTAAGCATCCTCCAGAATGGGAATTTAGGAGTCTTCAAGACTAATCGAAATTTTTTTTGCTCATCATGGCAAATGGAAGAGGGACGTGTAAAATATAAGGCAAATAAAGTGAAACCGCGTTGAGAAAAGAAAATATCAATCATACATACCTCTGCAACCCATTTCTTCTCCAGCTCCACCAACCTAACCACAGCTGCAACTCTTTTCAAATCCACCCCATGCATAACACTAACTTCTCTTGGCGACTTCCCGTATTCGACAACCTGTCTATGAATCTCGTTCCTTAAATCTTCACTGAGTACCGACTCGCTCACAAACGTCGGATTAAGCGGGAATGGCCTAAGATCTTCTAGTGTTTCCGCAGCTGTGTCTTTGCCGCCATCCTTGGAGCGGATGAGCATGCCATTGTTGTTATAGGCGCTGATATAGTTTGTGCTGCCCGGTTTTGGGTTCTTAAATACCGCACCCGGGCCCTTTAGCCACATGTGTACTTTTCTCCGCTTTTCTTCGTCTTTGTCGTTCTTGGGCTCAGCGGGGTTTGGAGCAGAGGCGGCGTCATGTTGTAGTCGGCTCTGGGAAGGGGTGGTGGATGAGGAGGATAGGAGAGGAGTGCAGGGGAGGCACAAAGGGGCTGATAATTGAGAAAGTGAGGGATTGGATGTAAGGCTGCAAGATAGTCGTCGCAGGCCTCCTAGCCGAGGAGGCATCTTGTGTGTGATATGTGTATATGAGTGTAAGATGAGGAGGCCGTGCGAGGGCAGGGGTGGAGCGGTCTACAACAAGGGAGGTGAAAACGAGCGGAAAAATGGGTAGAGGATGGTTAAGGGAGTCAATTGAGGATATTCAAAGCGAAAAATATTCCACGTTGAATCACGGAGGTTCAATATCTGCCTGAACAAATTGGTTGAGAGTGGAATTGCAGATGTTGGATGGGTTGTAGTGGACTGGAAATTGAAGCAATTTTTTCCGTTGTCCAGTTAAGGGTCACGTGAAGACATCACGAAAGAGGACTAGCGTATAACCATTAGAGGCGAAATGCCAAACCTCGGGAAGTCCCAAGCACCTGGAAAATGTGACGGATTTTTTACCCATCAAAATGCAGCCAAAAATCTACATGTAGGGTGATGAAAGGGAAGCTGAAGAAAAGAAGAACAATGGCAATAGAACAGTAAAATGATCCGGGACCGCGTCTCTGCATAGATCTTTGAATAAAATCCTAGCTATGCGGAAGGGGAAATAAGTAGTGTGAATCCATGATTTATTTATGAGCATACCCATACCGGTGAAATCAGTCAGAAAAAAGGAACAATCCAACAAATATCCCTATCTCTCTGTTTTCATGAGGGAGAGTAAGCACTTACCCATGAGAGATGATACATTGGTGAGAATTTGACTCCACAATAGAAGGGCAGGGGAAAAGGATTTTTTTAGAAATCGAAAATGTAAGGGGCGCCGCGTGCGCAGGCAGGTATGGAAAAGGTGCAAAGGGTGTGGAACAAAAGTTTGTGCAGCGCATTGTATAAATAACGATTTTTTAAAGATGTAATAGAAGAAGTTGGGCAAAATGAGTGAGGCAATGATAAATAAATAGGATGCCAACCAGCAGGGGAGACATGAGTAGTAAAAACGCAAATGCTGGAGGGGAATACAGCTGGAGAGATAGAGACAGATATGGCCACAGAAAACAAGTGAGATGGAAAGAAAAAACACCGAACCATTGCCGCGGAAAATAATAAAAGGCGCACTAAAAAAAGAGAAAATATCCATGAATCCAGCACGAGAAGGTTCCTGATCATCCTTCCCTTTATACATGTCCTGCAGAGGCCCATTTTTCCCACGCCAAGAACAGCAAGTAAAACACAATCATTTAATATGTACGCCTTAACATGGCCGTTTTGCGAAATGGGTAAATCGCTCGAAGAGGTCTTTTTTTCCTTTTTCTTCTTTCATTTGGGAGAAAGCTGGGAAAGAGATCATCAAGTATGTACGCAACGAATAAGAGAGAGAAGAGAAAAAAGCCCACGAAAGAAATATATCGACGCGCTTGAAATGAAGGCTACAAAAATGATTTTGCATGTAAAGGGGGAATAATTTTTGAAAAATAACAGGGCTGGCTCGTAGCAAAATCAATGGTGTACCTCAGAAAAGCGCAAACTGGGAAGGCAGAAAACGGATAAAGGGTAAATGGACAAGGAGAAAATGATGTTCGTAGTGCGAGACAAACGCAAAAAATATGGGAAATAAGGAAAATGAGATGCAATGAAGAGGTAAAAGGAGCCGGGCACGAAAAGAAGACACAAATTGCAACCCCCTTTTTGTGCCGGGGAGTGTAAACGGGAACGGGAACGAGTCCTCCTGAGTTCCAGCAAAGCCCAAGCGCGCACAAGCAAAATGCGCCAGAGCAATATGCACTTAACTCGCTAATCCCGAACAATAAAATAGCCGCTCCTTCCTTCAAGATTCCATGCAGTGGTCAATAGCCCCGAGAATAAGCCTGTAACTATGAGAACATCAAAAATAAAAAAGAGGGAGACAAATAAATATCAATGCAAGTATAAAACAAAGTGGGAATTTATTGAAGAACAAAGATATAATAGAAATCAAACCACAGGAAAGCGTTGCGATATGGGAGAAAACACCAAAAGAGGCAGAGGCCAGCGTCGCATGACGATCTAACATGTAGAGTCCAGTGTTCCATAACGCCAGACGCTCCAGTACTCATCACACATGCAAAACATTACATAGATGCGTTTATATGCTTTGATCTATCGGCCCATGAAATCAGCATAGGCAGTGACATTCATGTTTGCCATACCTGGGCCTGCCACTCCGCCGACAGGTCCACCATTAAGAGTCTGCGAACGTGATGTCCCAATAGTACCAGGATTCATCCCGAGTCCCGACACTGAGTGGCCATTAAAAGCGTTGTTGACTGCAGCGTTGTTGATGCCGGCCATAAGTGGATTGATCGAATTGTTTGTGCTCGCAAAACCAGGAGGGATACCCAGCCCAGGTGGGAAAGTGTTTGCCGTTGTGAAGAGTGGCATTCCGTTGCCATTTGCCGACTTCCCGGCATTAGCATTGGGCACTGCGTTCATGCCAGGAGGTGGGCCTGGGCGTACTCCGAGAGGGTTTTTAGAGAAGCTAAGGCGAATACCGCCTTTAACGCTGTTAGACAGTTGGTATCCGTACAACTCATGCAGAGCTTTAGTCGCAAAAGAGATGTCTTCAAATTCGACGAAGCACATGGGCCCGTTCTGCTTATTCCGGAAGCAGAGTCGCTTGTATCCGCGTTGTTTGCTAAACAAAGCCTTCAGCTCGTCTTCTGAGGTATCATGTGGGAGGTTTCCCACGTACAAGGTGTTGCAAGGAGGGTTCTGATCGGCCGGGTTGACAGGTGGATAATTTACCCGATGGTATTGAGAAGCATGCATGTATCCTGGATTTGGTACTATTGTAGATGAAAGGCCGGGTGGCATTGTACTAGGCGGAGCCCCAATACTCGTATTCGATCGAGTGCCACCCAATTGCTGCATGGGGTTACCAACATTTGTCGACAACGAGAGGCTAGCGAAGTGAGATAGAGGGACCGGTGGGTTGGTCAGCCGTCGCTGCAAAGCAACTGGATTAGAAGGCCCGTTCCGGGCATACCCAACAGGGTCACTCAACAAGTCGCCGGTATCCTCGTCAGGATCTTGTTTGATCATCATTTTGCCGGAGCCATACGAGCGATCACTGATTGAATTTTCGATCGGCGACTGAGGGGAGAATATGGATGTGAGTTGAGAATTTCCGTCTGGCGCTGGAAGCTCATTATTCCCAGCTCTTTCGAAAGCCTGGAAGGCGCCATTGAAAAGTGACGCCTGGCGCGTTAGGGACGGCGGAGCACTGACTTGAGATGCGGAGTTTGACAGGGCGCGGCTTGACGCATGGTCGATTGTATTGCGGCGCACAAGAGAGGCAGATGGAACATTAATAATTTCAACGATCATGTTAGCTTCGCCTGTGCTGTTGAGTTTGCCATGGAGAGCGTTCCGAACTTCCTCTGCTGCGGCTCTCGTTTCGAAACGTGCGATAGCCGAGCGACACTGGCCGTCTTCAGGGTGTTCGTTGGGCACGAAGGCGTAATCGACCAAGTGTTGGGAAAATGTAAGTAGCCCGTGCAGCAACTCATTGCTATATGTCGGTGCTAAACGTCGTAGAAGAACAGCAACAGTGCCGCCGTTAACATTTTTAGAAGGATATGTTCCACTCATGCCGTTCATATGCGGCATGCCATTTCCACCAGCATCCATTTCTGCAAGATGCAATGACGGCTGGCCTATCGGCGGAAGCATAGTATTAAAAGCTGCGGAAGCGGTCGATGATGGTTGAGATGATACAGGAGAGAATGGTTCGGGTATACTTGCGTTGTGTATGTTGGATGTGTTGTTAGGTGTGGAGACTGGAAGATGGGAGATTGCAGCGGAACTGGAACCGTTGCGCTTCAGCGTTGGCCTATTGTACATTGCGCCGGGCTGGTTCAACTGACCGTTGCTCATGGCCGATATGAAGGCGCTTAAGGCAAGGAACGTGCTGGCGCAAAGAGGAAGTCGAAGGTCCCCTTTTTCTCCCTTAGGACGATCCTCGCGAAAGTGTCGCGGGTCGCGTAAAATTGGCGGGTCTCGCGGTTAATAAACAGTAGCAATACGAAGCGATCGTAAGAAGTTATAGTATAATTCGGGAAATTTGTTCAAATCAAGCTCGCCGAGGATCGAAGGTAAGACTCGACGTGAAAGAGGAGATGGGAGGCTGGTCGGCGTAGGATTGGTGTGACGAACAGGCTAAGGACTTTTGCGCATCGCTAGAGGACGTCGAGCTGAGAAAGGCAACTGTTTCTCAAATGTGAATACTAACTCGCAAAATCACAATACTAGCGATTGACAATGAGAGATAAACCAAATAAAACGGAATTGCGGAATAATGGGCGTGTGAATACAGTAAAGATGCGCTGGATGTACAGGAGATAAGCTAAATCAATAAAGTGATGCGATGAGGATAGTAGCGTAAGATAGCTGCAAAAACAAAAGGGGAAGCCAAAGGAAGATGCCGCGCTTCAATCTCAACATTGAGGAGAGACCGTGACGGTATAGAGAGACGAGGATCGGGTGATGAATCCAATGAAAGGTTGTACAGGGGCTTCTTGCGCTTTGTTTTGACCCGTTTTTTCGGGGAGTTAGGTGTATTGGTAGAACGAACGCAAGAAAATGGCACAAAATGAACAATAAAACGGGAAAATATGAAGAGTGATTGAGAGACGAAACTAGCAAGAAGAGAGGAAGAAAGAAAGGAGAAGAAAGGCTATGTGCAGACAAGAGGGCAGATGCGAACAATGGGGAGAGTTGGGTCAGGTTGAATATGAAGAAAGCAACGAGGAATACTAACAAGGTTCCAGGTTGACCCAGGGCCAGAAAAACAACGGGTTTCTGAGAGATGGATCTCCAATAGCAAGTCGAAATTAATATGCGCGAGATTGTTGAGTGGTGATTATGGAAGATGGGCAAGACACGGTGCGGATTTTATTGGTAGAATAATGGCGGAACAGTGTTAAGGTGCGCCGGAAGATTTTTTCGATGGGCTTGTCTCTTATTCGAGGGAGAGGTGATAGTCAACTGCTGGGAGTCGCGCAAGCTTCGAGCCCAGACGAGCGAGAGTCGAGATCGAAAAGGTCGGAGAAAGGTACGACGAGTGCGCTGGGAGCAGGACAGGCTGCTGCTTGGCTGCTGCTTGGCTGCTTCAGCTAAGACTTGCTAGTGTTATTGGAAGTGTGTGTCTGGGTGTAGTTACTAGTCTCCTGCGCCCGCTAGAGTGCAGGGTTGGATTGGCAGCGCAGCGAATGTGGTTGGCTGGCGCGATGGTTGGGTGGGTGGCCGATCTAAAGAGGGTGAGGCGAGGGAGGGAGGGTACGGAAATTGGACGGATTGGTGGGAAGCGAGTATGGGGTGGAGAGGGAGGACGATGTAGAGAAAAGCACGACTTGAAGATGAAGCTCGAGTTGGGGATGGCGAAATGGCGAGATGGGGAGATAGAGAAACGGGGAGATAGAGAAACGGGGAGATGAGGAGATGAGGAGATGGAGAGATGAAAAGATGAAGAGTTGGATGCTGGGAGATGGTTGGTTGACGCAGAATAAGATAGATGATGGGAGAGAGGAATGAGACGAGACGGGAGAGGCTCTGCGGCGAAGTCGGTGGCAGGAATTTTTAGTGGCGAATGGGTGTTACCTAGGTAAGCGATTAGGCTTGCTCCGGGCACGGGAGAGCCTAGAGTTTGGGGGCTATATTAGGGGCGACGCGCTGATAACTATGGGGAAGGAAAATTACATACAGATGATAGAGAAGCCAGGGCTGTTTCTGGTGTCGGGATACTCTTCGTAGATATGGTCCATAGATCTCCAGAACCGCTACGGATCTGAATGGCTCTGCTGCTGATGAAGGTGGCAGGATACTAGACAAGTGCCGCAACCTGAGTATGTACTGTACATGTACACATTTTGGATTTTGTAAAAAATTTACGCGGGGGTGCCAAAAAGGTTTAGATTTTAATATAAATACTTCCGGATGCCCTGAGAGTTTACCAATTCTGGACCAGAGCAGGATCGTAGTCATCATCAATGCGCACCTTCGAGTTAGAGAACTCCAGCCTGTTCTGTACAACTTCATGCCTCCCGACATCCAGCTATATCCAGTGAAGATGATGTTGCTGCTTTCATGTCCACCGGAACTACATGTAGTAACCGCATATATATGTGCGACAACCCAGCGAAACGACAAGAGAAAATTAAATTCGAGAGACGATGAACCCTTCAGTTGATCATCCATCAAAGACATACCTCTACCGAGTCTATGAGTCCTTGATATAGTATCTACAACGGATGACTTCACAAAAAAATGCATTGAAGTTGACCAACAGCGCGTATTCAACCCGAAACTTCCTCTTTGATAACATCTGTAGATCCGTTGTCTTTCCTTGCATCTTCCTGCGTTTTTACTGCCAAGAGGATCCCGCCCGCCTCCAAGGTTTTCTGGGGAAGCCCCCAGTTTAGCAGATGGGGACCAGACGGAGCCTCTCCTCTCATTCGTGCTTTAACTTGTTCGACGGCAGAAAGAGATCTCGCCGCAACCTTTACCCTTATACAGATCTGTACTCAGCCCGTGGTCGGCTGGATAAGAAACGCGTTGTTGGAACTTGGTGGGATCTGTTGACACCAATGAAATCAATCCCCAGGTATTTTCTGACTGAACCCAACCGCTGGAATGCGGATGCACCTGTCGCCTTCCAATCAGGTTCAGCCTTCTTAGCTAATGAGGGGAAGTGGATTGTTCTGGCCGGTGCGTGCATCCATGGACGAGTTCTGATCCCTGAAACTTGGAAGAATCCTGAACGCTCCCTGTCATATACGCTGCTATGGCTTTGTGTGAATTTTTCTTATTAATAATTAAACAGAAACAGTCTATAACTTAACTATAAGCAGTGCAAACAACCATGGAAGCCTGACTTGATATATGATGGAGTGGATTTGACGAAGAAGGGGTTCTTCCAGCAGATGTTGATGGACACCAAACTGTCCGTGCCTGGGAGGAGCCATTGGCAACGAGCCCAACAGCTAACCTAAATAGATCAAAGCCTTACAAGGAGGAAAAGCTATACATGATGGCTTGGAAAAAAAGGCTCAGGAAAACGGGCTTGAATGAGGTGACAAAAATTGAAACGCACCTTAGCCTGTTGCATTTCCCTCACTAATAAACCTGAGGAGCTGGAAAAACAGCCAATCACCTAGCGTCGGAGCGGCAGACGCGCAGAATGAAATTCTTGGAAGGAGAAAAAATATGGGCAAAAAAAAAAAAAAAAAAAAAAAAAAAAAAAAAAAAAGAAAAAAATTGATGGGATGCGATCCGCCAACAAAATGTAGAGTTTCGTTGTCATTACTTGACTACCAAATTAGGCGCGCCAATTCAGACCGGGCCGGGAGATTTTTATTTTCTGCCAAACCCCAGACAGACAGAGACTCTAGCGTAAGAAAAAGTTGATCACCGTATCCACCAATCGTTGATACCAACGCCTCCTTAAGGCCTGCCAATAATGTGCTGCTTTTGACCATTGGGACGTGGCCCATGTCCACATCATTATAATTTCAGCCTGGGTCCCTCCGACTTACTATCTCCTCCGCCCCGCTGCTCTAAGAAAAACCGAACCCAGGACCAATGCACCGGGGTGCCTAGGTCCGCCCTATTGCCTAGGCTAGCCAATAAGATACTGGCAGCAAAATCTCGCGATCGCGTCGTCTCAGCGGGTTGCAAGCCCAATCTCTCGGTCTATGTTGCTAGAAGCTGCGCAGCAGCGAGTGCAGGGATACAAAGGGCGTGCTGAGTGAAGGCTCTTTTGCGTGTTGAGTTGGGAGCGCGATGATTTTGGCAGATGCGACTGACTTCAATAATATCCCGTGTTGTCTTCTGACTTTTGGGGCCAAATCATTGTTGAATATCGCGGTTGCGATTTTTGGCCTCTGACCCTGCGAGTCTGAGTGGGCGTGACTGCGGCTAATTTCTCTGCGTTGCATGGCATGCCTTCGCGTGCCACATCCCTCTGGCGATCCTCTTTTGTTATTGTGGGGATATAAATATCGGGGACAGAATTGGCCAAATGATTGTTCCATGAGGACTTCTGGAATGGTTTATTTCAGCCGTGGTGAGCTACTACGCAGCGTAAGTTTGCAGTTGTCAAGTTACTAGTATTTCTCCTGCGACGCTAATCTTTTAAAGTAGAAAAACGTGGAGCTAAGAATCAGATATCTCTGATCCTGTGAATATACATATCCACTTTGACTGTAATGACTACTGACCTAATACATCCCCACTTAAGAATGATCGAAAATTGCTAATGTCAATCATGCATATCAAACCCATTTTCAGTATTTTCCTAAGGACTCCGTGGCAATCTAACTTTCTTCCTGATGTTACTCAAAATATCAAGAAGATATTCTATGGATAGTAATACAAATAGAATAGATGATCAAGAATGTGCCCGTCTGATCTTATGCCAAACAGCAGGACGCTTAACAGAGGAAGCTGCATTCATGTTGTTGCTGAAAATCCTTTTCAAAACTTCCTACGCATAAAATTCATGCAAAAAAGGTAATTTGTGTGGCGTGAGGGATGTGGACAGGCGAAGTGGGAAAATGGAAAAGAGGGAGATATTAATGCCATGGGGTAGAAAAAAGAGGGTATAGAAATGCCGTTGCTCAATTCCACATGCTATTACAAATAGACAACCTCATGAATTGATGTGTAGACTCTAGGAGGAGGGTTTTGTAGATAAGTTTCATATCTTGTTCCAATGAGTTCAAATAACTCGTATCATGAATGAAGCCCCTGGGTTAGGAAATATGGCTGTGATGATACTTGAACCAAATTGCAACGAAGACTTCTGTTAGACCATAAGGACCGGTGCATTCGGATAGTGAAATACCTAGTGAGCATTATTATTCACTTGAGATGCTCAAAGGAATAAGAGAAACGGAGAAATTTAAATCTCGATTGAACCGATAATTTCTCGGGAAGTTATTCCCGCTCTCGTAGCATTCATCACACCTCTGGGGACGACTCAATGATAAATTGATTGTGAAGAGGAAATCCAATGCCATCCTTTCAAAATCCGCTCATGTCAGTCGTTAAAAGCGAGAGAAAATTGTCCAAAAGTGATTTAAATTAAATATGCGTGCTTCATAGATTTTATATGGGCACAGAACAATAGACTAAGCTGGAGAACCCGGTGACTGTCAAGAGAACAATATCCCTGGACAGTGGCCAAGGACAGCCCTTGAGACACCTTCCGCAAGAGAATGTAGACACTCTTTCGCCACAGGGCAAGAAATGCTTTCAACATCCCATACCTCGAAGTCCGAGGTGGGATGATGGGAGAATTCAACTACATTCAGCAAGAAGGAACCCCGCTGCTCACGCCGTTTCAGCAAACGGCAGACTATGGATCTACTACCGTGTAGGAAGCATTATCTATGCGAAGCCAAAGCAAGAATGTAATGGTTCTCCTGGCGCCGAGTCAGAGGACAGCATTGCAGGGAAACCTCAGCGGATACCCCATGCGAGCAACAAGGTTTTAAGGTTGGCGGAGCCTGCCAAGCCCACTATTCCTCATTTGCACAGCGTCCCCCCACCAGCCCCAATCAAATGTCAACGACACTCACAGAGCCGCTTCGCCTCTCTTGATTTCATTTTTGTCCGTGCCGATCAAACTTCTCAGAACGCCTCACAAAGGATGATGCACAGTACAATCTACTTAGAACGAGAGTGGTCATGGCTACCAACGCACCAGCCAGCAAGAGAACTAGCTTGTGAAAGACAGGGCCAGCTTCATAGCTTCACAAATCACTCAGCATGGAGGGCGTTGCTCCGGGGAGTTCGATCGAGGTGGAAGTTCAGATCTTCTTTGTCCTCACCTTGCTAAATGGGGTTGCATCAGGCATTGTCAATCAATCTCGTATTCAAAACCCCCAGAAGTTCTGGATGCAAAGACAATCGTCTCTCCCTCAAGTCAACTGTGGCCCGAACCCCGTTTACCATGAGCTGAGCCTCATCACTGAAGAACCGTTTTACTTATTTAGCGTCCCCAGCTGAAAAAAGGAGGAAGCGCCTCGTTCTCGGCAACTTGATCAACAGTTTTCAATGAAATTTTGTTTTACTTGTAACCTTTGTTGATGGGTTGGAGAAGAACATTTTTTTCGCGCAGACAAACAAAAGGGGTTGGTGATCGATGGAGCCATTCTCTCAGAGACGATCCAATCAAGAGGAGAAACGTATTCGATCCCTGGCAGTTTCTCATGGTATAGTCAATTTATTTTCGAGCAGGAGCACCCCGCTGGCGGAGATAAATTCTCTGGAATGGTGCCTCCTTTGTTGCTCCACATGGTTTGATGATGTCCACATCTTGAGTGTCGATTGGAGCTAAAATCTAGAAAGGGCGCCAAAATACGAGTTTTGAGCCGTTCTAACTCGCGCTAATAAGCATGAAGATAGACAGCTCGCCTACCGCTTCATCTTCGTCCTTGTCGATTATTTCCCCCCCACAGTCATCTTATTCTGTGAATGAGCCGTTCCCCTTGTCTGCCTGCCATGCGTCCATTCTTTCGATCAAGCAACTCTTCATAAAGCACCTGCAGCCCAGTCACTCGTTTCCTGTTCGTTCTCTTGAGCTCCTCCTTTCTTTCTTGTATCCTCTGGATACACCCTTTCTTTTTGCTATTTTATTTTGCTCGAGTCTCAAGGACCAGTTGGCAAGATGACCGAGTTGACGGTTGGTTATGTGTCCGGAATCATTGCCGCTGGAATTTTTATACGTACGTGTTTTTCAACATTGAGAGCTACGGACGGTTCAAGAAGCCTCGATTTATTTTAGAATATTCTCCTGGCTGACAACTACCAGTTCAACGTTTCACTCCAACGGCAACTTCGCTCATCTTAAGTGGCCTTTTAAGAGAGGAAAATACAGCTGCAACATGGTAGGACTTCTACCAGCCCAAAGTAACTTTCGTCCAGCAGACTCTCATTCACGCGACTAGGACTCAAGTTGCCCGTGCATTGCATTCGACCTATTGGCCTACCTTTGTCGGAGCCGATACCGTTACCTCTGGTCCTGTGAGCAGAATTGTCCAGCTTGAAGCGCTGATGAGACCTTTGGTTCTTGGAATTATCGCCATTGCAGCAATTGTCACTCCTTTAGGCCTGTATGATGCTATTGTTCCTGCTGAATCGAAAACCTTTCAGCCTTTTCAGTACGCCCAGGACCAATCTCCTTTTGGATTTGGAACACCGCCAAGGACCGACCTTGGTTTTAATCGATTTTGTGGTAATACGAGGCACACTAAGTGCCCTGGCTCAGATGTTGTAATCGAAACTTATCCAAATGGTTCGCAATACTTGCCATATGGCTACGATGTTCGAATCCCGCCGGAAATCAAGGAAATGTATCAGAGCGGCCTCAAGTCCTTGCCGCCCACTGTTTCTAGCCTTTGGGATATTGAATGGAGGTCGTATGGAATCCGAAGCGAAAATGATGTCAACAATGGTTCCAGTTTCTTGGTCGGGGAATATCGACAGGCAGGTGTCCTGGCCCTGAATAATGCATACGATAACGTGGAAGGCCTGATCGTCGATACTAAAAACGGTGGAATTGGGTTTCGTAACCACACTACTCCATCTCCGCTACCTCATGGCAGCGAGTGGTCGGAAGACCTGCTCTTTGTTGAGTCTCACACAGTGTGCGTCGATACTAATTTGACGATGGATTTCAAACTTAGTTTCACTGCAACCAGCAGGATTCAAAATCTAGTCCTTACTGATCGCGGTGGATTTGTGAATCTCAATACCGATTATCCTACATACGACCGATTCAACAGTCAGAATGATCCTGATTTTCGTACAAGGGCATACAAGGCTGCGTACCTCAACAATGCACTTACTATGATCTACCTCAACGTTTCTAATCCGAGAACCAAGGATTTGGAGCCCTTTTCCTACATGAATTCTGAAATGGACAAAACATTCCCTCTAGAAGGAAATATAATGGCATACCCTGATAGATTCCTTACGGACCAAAGGTTCGGCAGCTACCTAAAACTTGCTACGAGATTCACGAACTCCACGAGTAATAGCACAGGTTCTGGCGATGATTACCCAAATCCGTTCGATATTACCACAGCAAATTTTACTTCTATACGTAAGTAATTCCATTCATCTCCTGAACGAACATCTATGGGGCTGACCATTTTGTAGACACTCTATGCCAGGGAGCCGGCGGCCTTGACTATGCAAATATTACGAATATTGGCGTAGCCTGTGGGATGGCATTCGGAGCCGCCAGGCGCGGAGATGGATCTCGTTCGCTAGTGTTCGAACCGGGCTCCTCCTGGACTGTTCCTTTGTATAGTTGTGCGTCGGGGGCCCGTGCTGTGATAAAGACGGTCGATTTTCGATTCAACGGCACGGATGGACTGAGAAGTCTGGCAATTCGCGGTATCCGCGAAAAGACTTACGCACGAGATGCTGACAAACCTCTTTGGGGAGTTGAGCGCTCTGAAGAACTTTTAGATGAAGTTTTACCTCTGTGGGGTTTGGTGTCGGATGAGTACAAAGGGAGGGATGATATTTCGGTCATTCAAAAAGAGTCGTTATGGCTCCCCGGATACGCTGGGGGTTTGGGTAGTTCACCGGTTGGATACTCAAACTTACCTGGTATGTATTTTCATACTAGTGGGTTCAAGACAGCTTATGATGTGAGCACGTCCCCGCCAATCGGAGTTACCGACTATTCCGGACAAACAAACATGGCGATGTATGCAAAATGGCAGGAATTGTCCCATGCAGCAAACACCACAGCAAGAATCATCAACTTGGTGTGGACAGACATTGCTGCGAACGCGGTCCTAGGAACCAAAGGCTGGATTTCGCAGATGCGGGCGAGTGTTGCCAGACGAGACAATGGGGATGGCCAAGGCTCGCCACGGCCGGCGAACAATGACCAACGCGAAGTCCCAGTGTTCGTCTTCCGGAAGGTTATCAAGTACGACTTGAAATTTGCTATTCCTGCCTTCCTCGCCCTCGTTTTCACTCTCTCCATCGCATTCGCAACATGCCTTTTGTGCTTGTTTGGACGCGCAAGGCCATCCAGGATGCGAAAGTATCTTTTCTATACCTCGGCGGGTCGCATAATGGCCAGTTATGTGTATCCCAACCAAATCGACCCTCAAGCTCCAACAAAGGAGTGGAACAAAAGTGTTGGGTTTAAGAGAGTTGCAGTTAATGGTCCCGTTCCCACAGCAAGGGATCCAGTGATGATGTCTAAGTTTGGAGACCCAAATACAACAAACATGGATGCTCCTTTGCTCAAAAACGGTGGTCAACCACAACAGCCATACCAGGCGTGAGAGCGAATGCCACAATTATAAGCTTGGTTTTGAATGACGATACTAGCTGAAATCGGTTTGCCTGATTTATGCGTTTCGCCCAGTTCACGTGTAACCCGTGCGTGTCTACCTCGTTCCTGATATTTTCCTGACCATTTGAGTTATGTCGTGTTTCTGGGCTCTCGCTTATTGGCCTATCTTCTCCGGGAAGTTGAATTACCTCTAGAGACGGTTTAACATATCCTGACAGTCAAACCCACTCTTTAAGTACGTATCATGCTTTTTACTGTCTCCTACATAGTTTTTCCCCCTATTTCTTGTTGCTGAGTACTCAATCTTGAATATGAAGCGACAGATTATGACCGCAGTTCTCTTCACTATCCATTTTGAAGCCGTTATTTTGAGTAACAGTTCCTGCATCTGCTTTCCCTTCTGCGTTTACAAATTTCCTGGCTTATAAACGATACCAGGCCTCTTTCTACGCCCATACACCCCATGTGGAATAATTATCCATCTAATACAAAACTCAATTCAAACCAATATTTCTAGAAATACACATACATAGGCAATAACAGAAATAAAAAAGAACGAAAAGGGGAACAAAACTAATATAGGACAAATCCAAACATCGTAAAATGATATCATGCTCTCGAGAAAACGCAACGTTGGTACATGTAGTGTGTATCTAAGTAGGTAAAGAGCAGGATATCTGGTTTGATACCGGCTGCTTTATCCCACATGAATACCGTTGCTGGTAATTCCCATTTTCTGCCTCCTTTCTTTTGCTTGGAAAATTATCTTGTTCAAGAGTATATATTGAGCCTAGCTGTCACAGGCCTAGAAAGTTTCGTTTGAAACACCGGGGGAGATTCTAATTATTGTGTAGCTTTTTCCGCTGCATTACTTGTTCGTATTTTCCCGAGTCGAGGTTCAACAAGGCCCACCTGTTTTTTTATACATGATGTGTTAGAAATCCATACACGATCTACTATTGATCCAAAATTGAATGAGAAGGTAATGAAACGCTACAATCTCCAAGGACGATCTAGAAACCCGGGTCGCGAGCACTCCCTCGCTAAATTCAGGCAAACACACCACCACTTTCGCCAGGGAATGTGGAAGCCGATCATGCGGAGAAATCAAAATAATTGAAGATTACATACCAAGCTCAGCAATCTCCATACAGGTTCGCTCGGTTGTGCGCCAACACCCAGCCAGTATTTCGTCCGCGATCTATCGAGCGCGATATCTTTGAAAGGCTTTGCTACCTTGGCTTCTGCTTCTGAGAGGCCAGTTGGTATCTTAGGAATAGGGCTGTAAGTTCCGATAACTTCCAGAGGTTTCGAATCTCGCGCCGATCTGTGAAATCCCAGCCCGCAAGGCACCCGAATGGTCAGCCAAATGCATCCATATATCAACGTGGTGTACTACCCCCCGTCGCACTCCACGTTTCCATAAGGAGAGGGGCCCGATGTGAAATCAGAGGATTATAAGGAGAGCTTCGTGCTTGGGCCTGCGGCGTCGGGCTTTACATACCGTGCTTGCGCCACAACAATGTTGTAGAAGGGCTGGTGGCGGTTCCCAAAACGGGATAAACGAATTCTGACGACCATTATAGAGGAGAGTAATTGGTATCGAAAAGCTCCGGCGACCGATGAGATCACGATTCAACGGTGGACGGTGAAGGTTAAGGCTTAGCACATTTTGCCGGATTCGGAGGAACAATTAAAGCGAATTATCACGTGATATGAGAGCTCCTATCGGACGCGTTCATGAGCGAGAAATTGTTCGAAAATGTAACTAACTACTTATTGATAAATAGTATCAGTCCAGGCAAAGTAAGGTCTTAATTTGTTATGTTTGATCATTATCCGTCTAAGATTCAGCCCATTTATCGGGTGCATATCTAAAAAAATCCGTATTGCGCATGGACTCACCCCTAATCTGCTGAATGTGGTAGTTAGCACGGCGCTGGACAGTCTCCAAATTGGAAACAGCTTTGAGACAATCAGTTAGCATTACAGCTAATGTTCAACCATTATATATAGCAAAAGAACTGATGGGGTCTACGCTGGTATGCACCGGTATTTTCGTTAAGGGCCACCCTAATAATTTAGTGCCATGCTAACCATCATTATGGGGGGGTGCGTTCTCAATTATCCTCAAAAATAGGAGATGCAGCTTCTCGTTCTTATTTCCCTCAGGCATGCCTACACTGCATATACTCATTATATTATCATCAAGATGGACCTCCTTGCTGCTCTTGAGTCTCCTGCTACACCTCCAGAAGCTCCGGATCTCCCTGCTACACCTCCAAAGCGATTAACCCGCGATCAACGTTGAGATATCCTTCTTCTTCGCAGTCTTGGATGGACTTATGAAAAGATCTCCAATCATCTTAAGATCACCTGTCGAGGGGTTCAATACACATGTGAACTTGATATAGCTACTCCTAAAAAGCATATCGGCCGGCCTAGTCAACTCACTGAGGAGCAGATGAATGAGATTATAGAGTTCATCACAGCCTCCAAAGTCAACCGTCAAATGTCATACAAAAAGCTCATTGTTATTCTTCATCTTGAGATCAATGAGAAGTGCCTAGGAAGAGCTCTAAAGATAAGAGGTTATTCTCGCAGAATAGCTCTACGAAAGCCCCCTCTATCCATACGAGTACAAGAGATTCGACTTCAGTGGGCATTAGAGCATCAGGATTGGACCTTTGACCAATAGTCTGTCATACTTTGGACTGATGAAACTTGGGTTAAATCCGGCCGCTATACAAGAACCTGGGTGACTCGCAGAGCAGGAGAAGCACTTGATACTACCTGTGTAATAGATAAGATTCAGAGAAAAAGAGGTTGGATGTTCTGGGGATCTTTTAATGGAATCACCAAGGGGCCCTGTCTATTCTGGGAAAAGGATTGGGGAACAATCAATAAGGTATATTGATTCTTGATTATATTTGAGAATCAGTGCTAATTTAATCTCTTTTCAATCTTCTAGACCTCCTATTGCGAGAAAATAGTCCCTTTAATTCATGGATGGATAACAATGAATCCTGAGTTGAAATTGATGCAAGATGGAGCTCTAGGGCATGCTGTAGTAGATATAGTACAAGATCTACAAGAACGTGGAATCACCTCTATAGATTGACCATCGTATTCTCCAGATTTGAACCCAATTGAGACTGTATGGAATCTTATGAAGCTGTGGATACAAGAGAACCATGGGGATGAGGAGAATCTTTCTTATGATACACTTCGAGAAGTGGTTAGAGCTGCCTGGGATGCTATAACTGAGGAGCAGCTACAGGAGCTTATAGCAGAGATGCCAGCTCGCTGTCAGGCAGTTATAC
>JAFEJD010000716.1:3661-14927 GCA_018296065.1 Blastomyces percursus
AAAAAGAAAAAGAAAAAGATAAGCTGGTGTGGTGCTGGTGCTGTGCAGGCGGAGATCCAATTGAATTATTATTTTCATCCGCCCACCAGGCACTAACATATTACCGAGACAGGTCGGTCCCCTGTCGAGATGATTTCTCTTTCTCTTGCTTGGCGGAGTAACTATACATGACATCAGTCGATGCAGGTGATAGACTGGGCATGCGCACTTCGGCATTACTATTGGCGGCCAAGTCATGCAACCATTGGGAGAAAGGGATTTATTTATATCCTACTTGGATCGATGGCCATGGGGACGCGGGAGTATACGTACCTATCTATATACGGAGCAATAGTGAAGAAGATACATACATATTAACTCTATATAACGGAGGTGGCTCAACACTGGGTATATAACATCTCTAGCTATGTCGTTGCAGCCCGCCGCCGCCACGGTCAACCCGGGAATCTCGAATCTCCCTCCCCCGGCTCGCCTTGTCCAGCAACCATGAAGGCACACATAACTGGCTCGCTTCTATCCCGCTGTACTGCCACGTAGGTAGCGAGCGGGTACACAGCATATGGCAATGTACCGTACATCCCATACGTGCAGATAGACGGAGGAACGAATGAGCGATTGAGCACGCAACGAAGCTGGTCCGGCTCATCAGTTGCCATCGTCTTATTCCTGCATATGTAGACTACGCGCTTGCAGGGCAGGAATATTCAAGCCGGGGTTTTAAATCTAGTTGCTGCACAGCAACATTATTCTCTCGTTTCTTCCTCTCTCCCTCTCCCTACCTGGCTGGCCCTGTTGAGAGAGGAAATATGTACTTTCTGAGCCGAGCCCATCTACGACGTATGGCCATGCCACGCCGATATACACGTACATACATGAAAGGATATTGTGAGGAAACATCTCAGCAGAGAATGTCACTTTTCCATATATTTACTCGGGAGAAATGGGATTGGGGGGCGAGAAAGAGGTGTATTACAATATAATAATATACCTATTAATTCGCCTTCTCTCATATCCCCCTCTTTATTTCCTCTGCGTCTGCATCTCACGTCCCGCGTCGGAATTGACAAGAGTGAACTAATACCACCACCGCCCGTCTGGAATATATATAAAGGTAAGGTAAGGGAAGGGTGGAAAGAGGACTAACTAGCTACACCAGGGCTGTCCTCTCTGTATATCACGTCGCTTCCTCTTTATCTTTCCCTCGCCCCATCGAATCCAAGACCGAGACAAGACCATGTAAAGTGCATGCATGTCAGGTCTCAATTGAAACCCTGCACGGGGTCACGGAGTAGTTGGGTTCCCCTCCTATTGATACCCGAATTGTGTCATACGAAGCTTTGTGTCGAATATACATATATGTGTATAGAGAATGGGTTGTGCGGGCAGTTGGCGTGGCATATACCTGGCCCTGGTATATATAGCTCAGAGAGGTTGGATGCATAATGAGGGAACGGCTGAAGAGTTTTTGTCCTTCTCTTTTTTTCTCTTCCTTGTCCTGTTCCCTTTTCTATTGTCTTTCCCTCTCCCCTCCATCTCACAGTTTTCTACGTTTATTATAAGAGATTTAATATATATATCTTTGCGCTTATACAGTTACATTTACATACCCTCCGCGTCATCGTCATGTAGCTGCTGGAATGTAGCGCGCATTTGCGACAATCCAGCTGGTAGAAAGAATGGAGCGGAAAGAGGGCGAGGAAAGTGCAGCTGCTTGCAGAATAGGCCTCACCGGCATCCTTCAGGAAAATAGTATTATTTATTACCCTGTATGCCCGGGCAGTGCGCGGTCTGAGGAACCACAATTGTAATAATACAGATAGTTAACTATGTAACTATATAGTCCCGGTGATGTAGATACATGCATTATGTTGTAAGCAGCAGTTTTACACCGTAACTAACAATTGGAAGCGTGCTTTTACATCAGAGCTGTTGGGACACCCCGCCCACCCGTGCTAGTTGCTACGTCACTTGGGCTGTACAGGGATACGTTTGTTTGCGCATGGGTAGAGGGGGATATACGGGGTAAGTTACTGGCGATTCGACGGCAGCTACTGATATAGTCGCGCACCCCAAACCTATTATAGTTGGAGCCGTCTACATATCCATGCTGAAAGGATTGCTGTTGGGTAGCTAGCATTAGAAAGCTAAATTGATCCCCTGGCAACTAATCAATCATGCACATTCTCTTCATATGATTCTTTGCTGTGCTTGATTTGGAGGATGGAGGATAGCGAACTATTATATTTTACACGCCACAAACGGTCTCTTGCTCATTTCTTTTTTACGCCTCAAGTATTCTTCTTCTACAGTTCAAAACCATCCCAAAAGGCGAGATTGGGAGGGGTAGGAAAGGGCATTTGTTTGTGCGTACCCTATATATAGTGAGTGAGTGGGTGGGTGAGTGGATGGATGGGGAGTAGGTTTTTAGCTTCAAAACGTGAGCTGGTAGAATCGCGAAGGGAGAAGGGAGGCGGTGAAGAATCCAGCCTGATCCCGCCTTTTCGACCATACGCAATGTATCGACATTGGGAAGCATGCAGTAAAGACATGGCGCTTCAGGAACACGACGGGCGATGACTCATGAACACAGATGCGCGACACATGCACGACGCACAGGCGGAGAGAAGTACGTACGCACACCCGAAGACGCAGACACGGAAACGGACACAGACTCAGAAACCGAAACAGTTGACGAAGGCGGAAACCAAACCCACCATGCGAAATGGAAAGCGGAGGGGATAAAAAGAAGGAGGGAAAACATGTCTATAGATAGAATATTGGAAATCGCAATGAATAGATGGGAAATGGGAAAAGCTTTTGGAAATAGATTATATCTTTTTATTTGTTGCCGTCCTAGTCCTTAATCCCTAGTCCCCAGGGATGGGATGGGCAATTCAAGCCATCTTGGATATACACAAAAAGAAAGCAGCAGGAAATGGAAAACGGAAAAGGAAGAACAAAATGAAATAGAAGTCGCGCGGAATGGCGAAATCTCTTTAAATTAATGGTCTCAAGAGTCGGAAGTTTGGATGGTGGAGGCGTTTCACTTCTGCGCCAGTTGCCCACAAAGCTGCTAAGGGATTTGGGACGGGAGTATACATGTACACGTAGATAGATGTGGATGTGGGTTGCAGATGATGTGTGTGGGGCGAAGAGTGAAGATATATAGACCTATTAAAACACGGGGTTGGAAGGGCAAGGTTGGTTGGGTGGTGAGATGTGAAGGGGGTTGGTTTCGGAGGTTGGTAGGAGAGATGATGATAGGAGCGGCGTCGTGCAGAAGAACGTTGTGATTAGGATTCGATTTTCCCTTGTCTTCTTTTTGGTTATCTAGTTTCTTGTCCTTCTCATGTCATGCAATTGTATTGGAATCGGAGCTTTTCGAATTTAGAATGGCGGGGATGGGACGTTGGGCATTTCGCCGGATTCTTGCTGCTCCATGAGCTCTTCCGAGGCCATTTCGAAGGAGACAGCGAGACCGATCTTGGCTTGTTGCTGTTGACAGTAATAGAGTCGGTTAGTTGGGATGTTTTTTTCTCACCCATAAAATTTTATATTAGACATGTAGGAAACATACCTTTACTTGATCAATCTCTCCAGCGAAAGTCAGAGAAATAGGCATGGCGACGCGCTTTTCCAAGAGACAGCTCAGCTTGCCAGCACTATCGATTTGTGCGCGGAAGGTTGATGCTCTGAATTCGTATTTGGCTCCGACGGTCGTGGTGCCCTCTTTGCGGATGTCACCCATCAATCCCGAGGGGCCAGGGGCGAACTGGAGGTTCATATCAACGCCAGCCTCAACCTTATCAGACAGCTTCTTCCAGTACGAGGCGTTGATGGCGCCTTGAGCTTGAAGCTGGGCACTGGCGATCCAGTCATCTCCCTTGTACTTGGCGCAATAGGACATAGCGGTTTCGGGTGGGACGCTGAGACCTTGTCGCTGCCACATGGCCTCAAGACCCAATGCGAGGTTCGGGGTGACGGATTGCAGATAGCTTCCGACGAATATTCCGGTGATGCCGCCTTCTAGGAAGGATGGGTTGAAGGCCTTGAGGGAGGCGGAGAAGTCTGCGCCGGTGTAGTCGTTGTCGATCTGGATCAAACCCTGCGCACTTCCGGGCATTATCTGCGTGTTTGTCTTTGTAACCCAGGCGGAGTTCCATCTGTAGTTGGCGACGGCGGCAAGGGCTCCATCACTACCGAGGTTTCCTTGCAGGAAGACCTTTTCCCACGGTTAGATCTATCTCCGATCCCCCAACACGTACGCGGTTACAAATGCTGCGAGGTGGGTTTGGCACATACCTTGGGAGATCCGAACATAGAAGAAAAGGCATATGGAGGCAGGGTTCCTTGCTGCGAACCCATTGTGAAGGCGTGGGAGACGCGGAAAAGGGGAGACATGCCGAAGACCTTTGTCAGATCCGCCCGGAGGCCTGTGAACATGAAGTTGGATAGTAGGACATCCTTCTGGACTTCTCTGGAGACATTCTCTACGGTTCCCGGGTTGGACAAGCCCAGCGCCTCCCTTCGGGTGGAGAATGAGCTATATGCATCTTTGAGGGCGTCGACTACAGAGTTATCTGAGAGGAAAGAGAGAGCGTCGGACATATTGGGCGGGAAGGACACGGAGGGTTCAATTTAAGACACAAAAAGGGAATTCGAGGGCCGCCTCTACAGTGAACAGGAGGGAGTGAGGCAAAATGAAATACAAGGGTCTCAGTAGTAAAGGCAGCCCGGGAGCAATGGAGCTATCGAGCTATTGGCGTATAAGAAACCGTTGCTCGGAGGATGGTGATATGGTTTCCAGGTTCTTTTTCCAGGAAATTATAGAGCGAAGTTGGAAGGTTGAACATTTTGATACGCTAGGATGTGTTGGGACTAGCTCCCTTTCTCGGCTCATATCAGGCTTGGCGCTTCCCGTCCCCAACCGGACAAAATCAGCTTTGGATACGGCACAGAGATCTATACAGAGATATACGGACAGGGACATTTGGTAGCCTGCGTCTGTACCTGTGTCGGTGTCTGTTGGAAATGTCGCTGTTGTTGGTTGTCGTTCTCGTCTGTGGATAAGGACTGCTCTGTTGTTGGGTCTGAAGCTCTCTACCGGCTCTCCTACCTTAGTTATAGATAGTTAGCTGCTATCTATATACGCTTGCTTGGAGTCTGTGGCATAAATACCTCCGTCAAGAGACGTACCCTACTATCTATTCTCTCTGTCTATATATATTACACACACATATATTTACATACTCTACCTACATTTTCCTCGTCAAGCATATCTTGCCAGATATCAGGGACCGAAGCCCATTCCCTCTGTTCTAGTGAGATCAGGATCAGCACTACGTCAAGCATGGACACACTTCTGTAAGAAGCTCCCACTACCACTATTGTTTCTCTTAACCTACTACATCACGGTTAGCTATATAAAACGCAGCCTTCTAACTAGCTCATTAGGACAGCGGATGTCGTCGCAACCTCCCCGCGCTTCCGGAAAAAGTCGAGCACCTCCGTTGACGCCATCCATGATCTGCCAGAGACAGGCGAGCTTGCCCCCGCTCAGCTCTACAGCACGGAGTCCGGACGCCTCTTCCACTCCGGGCGTATAGTAATCATTACCGTCGGCTTGCCAGCTAGGGGTAAAACGTTCGTGAAGGCGTCATCTTTCCTTTTTGTTTCTTTTACGGGGGACTTGAGTGGGCTAACTCGCCTCGACTTGACTCTTAGACACATATCCGTTGCGCTGGCACGGTACCTCAGATGGTTCGTGCTTACTTCCATTGATTTATTTGTCCTTAGCTTAACTGTTCGTGAGCTGACCTAGCCGATATATATAGGCTCGGTGTGAAGACGCGCATATTCCATCTGGGGGACTATCGACGAGCAACTGTCGGGCCTGGTCAGGATGTTCCTGACGATTATTTTTTTGTCAATGGTGGGTGAACGCCAATGTATTCTCATTGTTGTTTCCCATATCTACATCCATTCTGATACCAATTCTTCCCCTTGCTAGAGCTACCAGATAGACCTTTCTGACCGTGCAACACTCTACAGCATCCGCCTCGTCCGTCCTCCTCAGACAAAAAATTGTGAAAAAGTGTAGAGAAGACATCTACCATTTCCTAAATCACGAGAACGGCCAGATTGCCATATATGACGCTGTGAACCCAATTGCGGCTGGCCGTCGGTCCTTAGCCAAGCAATTCGCTAAGCATGACATTGATGTAAGGCCCTTGAATATAGACTATGCACAATGCTATACCATGAGCAGGCATACTAACATTCGCTTATACTCTAGACACTATTCATCGAGTCTCTGTGTGACGATGAGAGGATAATTGAAGAAAATGTCCTAAGCGTAAAGATTTCTTCTCCAGACGTAAGTTGTACCACACATGTAACTTGCCCACTGTGCTGAAATCAGTTTACTGAGTCTTCTATATGATAACAGTACGTTGGATGGGACCCCAAGGATGCCGTAAAAGATTATCTGGCACGAATCTCGGCACGGATACCGCACTTTCAAACTATGAATGAATCGGAGCTGAATTATATAAAGGTTGGTAATTATACTTTCACCACCCCTTCACCACCCCTTCTTGAATAGCTTTTCTTTCTCGTGTTTTCCCTTGTTCAAGATGAGCATCATATTAACATGCAAGGTAGATGATCAACGCCGGCGAACGCATGATGATCAACAACCGTTCGTTCGGCTACCTGCACCACCGGATTGTCTTCTACCTTCTCAATTTACATAACAAATCACGACATACATATTTCGTGCGGGTAAGCTCCAATACCACATCTCTCTTCCGGGCAGGATCAGTTGACTGACAGTGCGAAACCAATTCAGGCTGGAACTTGCTTGGACCCAAACTCCTACAAAACCGACGCACCCCTCTCCGCACAAGGCTTGGACTATGCTCGCAAAATGACCGAGAGACTCCTGCAGCACCGAGAATCAGAGAGACAGGCACTTATCGCTGAACAGGGTGATGATGCTGACACGGAGTTGAAACCACTTACGGTGTGGACATCGACCCGGCGCCGGACAGTGGAGACTGCACAATTCCTACTTGAACGGGGCTACAAAATACGCCATCGGTCACAGATGAGTCAGCTGAATCCTGGTGTCTGTGAGAAAATGTCCGAGAGGAGGATTCGGCAGGAGTATCCCGATGAGGTTGCGAAGCATGAGATGGATCCGTATCATCATCGGTACCCGCGGGCTGAGTCGTACCATGACCTCGCCGTGCGTCTTGAACCGATTATCCTTGAACTTGAACGGGAGCGGAATGACCTGCTTATCATTGCGCATGAGAGTGTCCTGCGTGTGCTGTATGGGTATCTAATGGCTTGTAATGCCGCGGATATCCCGTTCTTGTCATTTCCGCGCGATGAGATTATTGAGGTATGCCGTAAAATATTTTTTTTCCCCTGGAACCCTTGATAATAATTTCTATATACATGGAACACACGTCTAACATATTCGAACGCAACAGATCATCCCAGCAAGCTACAACAACAAAGCGAAACGAATACGTATCCCCGATCTCCCACCAGAGATTATCCCCGCATCGCCAGAGGATATCAAAATACCTGTTCCACTGAGTGGGTTTGTCTCTCCGATGCCTGGTGGGTTGGACGGGAATGAGAATGGGAATATTAACGGCGATGGAGGCGGTGGAGGTGAAAGTAGTGGTGTCGGTACAGCGGGACTGAGTATCCCGCGCGGAGCCACTCCGGCGGGTGGATTCAGGCCGCAGAGGGATGGAGAGAATATTTTGCAACATCATGCGGAGGATGTTGTTTAGGGTTTGAGCATTTGTTTGTTTGTTTGTTTGTGAGTGTGTTTTGGTTGAATGTTTGGGATGAAATGTGTTGTCCAGTATCTCCCACGCGTTAACTTTATGCGTGACGTTCGAGGTTTGATGGGTGATGATTGATATGTGATGCTTGATGTCTGACATGAGTGTTCTTGTCTTTCTTCTGTTTTTCGAGCGGGTATCCCCCTGTGTCGCTCGTTTTCGTTTGGTTTGGCTTGGATTATAATATAGAAAAAGAAAGAAACATATTCATTCCCTTGATATATTGATTTCCCTCCTCTTATTTTGACAACAGCGAGGAATTATCTCGTCCGCCCCGCCGTTACCCGCCATGCAGCGTAGAGACGAATAATATATTATCCCCTTGCTGAATCTGATACTTCTCTTCGCCCTCTAATTCCCAATCAGCATCGTTTATTAGGACGAGGATCCCAGGCCGTCTAAATTTATATGTAGATAAGGAATTACATCCCCGCCATTATTAGCCAGAAATTCAAACATCCCTGTATTCATACTGATGCCCACGCCGGATAACCAACCGACCATATCCTGAGGGCGGAAAGAGAAGACATAGAGGATATATATCTACTTACACAGCGCCATCAAGCACAAATAACTCCTGCCGCTGATCCTTCATGAGATTTTCTATTAGGTAGCGGACGAGGGAGGCTATGGATGTTGGCTCGGGTTCCCCATTCGAAGGGGACGGGTACGTGGCGGGAATGGAGACGGCGTGTTTTCGTTTGTTCTCGAAGAGTAATTCGAGACCGCCACTGTGTTAGGATAAGCATATGGATTTACGTTAGCTTGTGGACGGAGGGGGGAATGGGAGGCGGAGAGGAAGGGGAGATGGGGAGGTTGGAATCATACCTGAATTCTACGGTGATGGAGAGGGTCTGGGAGGAGGGAGAGGGAGATGGGTTGGTTATGGAACACATTATAACTGTATGCTTGTAGGGTATATCTATAAAGAAATAATTAGGGAATAAAGCAAGATGTTAAGGAGGTAAAATTGTATGGTGACCTAGTGCGTTAAAGTAATAATGTGTGGTTATGTTCTTTTTTGTTGTGGGGGGGGAATTAATTATATTTTATTCCTTATCGATAAGGAATGGTTTGGGCTGAAAATACATCATACCACAGAGAATAACCCAACAACCCAGTTAAACGAACTACAAGCGCACATGGAGATATAAAGTAATAGTCAACTCTCTGTTAGACGACAATCTAGCCTCCAGCGCCATGGCGCCCTCGACCCTCACTGCCCGCATCGAATACATCTCCGTTGGCGGAAACAGACATCCTTCCGCCGCGGACTGGGACGAGAACACGGGAATTCTCGCTTTTGGCGCTGATAACAATGTTGCCATCTGGGATCCTACTGTATGTCCCTATTAATGCTTCTTGTTGCTTGATTCAATTGTAACAAATATACTATAGTGTATGTTCTTACAATTTGCTCTTTGGCGCGTGAACAGGACAAATATAAAACGGGGGTATATGCTCTGTTAAACGGCCATACCGATGAAGTCAACGCAGTCAAATTCTATACGTTTCCCTGCTCGGATGGTGGTTCCCCCCATTTCCTTCTCACCGGCTCCGCAGATCGGACGATACGGGTCTGGCGGCAGCGGGATAGTCATGAATCTGATACCGGTCCACCCAAAGCTACATCTACTACAACAAGACCGTTATTCTCACACGTTGCAACCCTCCACGGCCACGAAGGTGCCATAACCTGTATTGGCGTCGCGCGCGACTCTGGGCTCTTTGTATCTGGCGCCGCAGATGGGACGGTGAGGGTGTGGAGACTTAGCGAGATTAAGGGGAACAGTGGCGCGACTGCTTCAACGATAGACGGCCGATTGATACAAATGATCACACTGAAGCCGAGGTATTTTGCGTTGGCGCTTGCATTGAGGGCGCTTCGCGGGAAGAAAGAAGAAGGGGAGAAGGATTCCGGGTCTGCACCACCTATGGTGTTGGCTGTGGGCGGAACGAGGACCACGATACAGATATACGTGATGCAGGAAGGGGGAGGGGATACGGAAACAGAGGCACGCCAGTTCGAGCTTAAAGCTAATCTTACTGGTCATGAGGCGTGGGTGAGGTCTCTTACGTTTACAGATATGGATGTTGAGCAGAGTCAGTCGCAACAGCAACCGCAACTGCAATCGCAGGATTTCTTCCTTGCGTCTGCCAGTCAGGATAAATACATTCGTCTCTGGCGCGTTCATGCAGGTGATGATGTTGTCTCGACTCGAAAGAACGCTGACGATGAAGGGGTAATATTGGGAGGGAACCTCGAGCAGGCGCTTTCTAACAAAGCGCATGAATTCACGGCGATCGGGTCGAAGTATTCGGTTACGTTCGAGGCGCTCCTATTCGGCCACGAGGACTGGATTTACACCGTCGCGTGGAACTCAGACCCTAAAAACCCCAAGCTCCTCTCTGCCTCTGCTGATAACTCGCTCGTTATCTGGGAATCGGACCCTGTATCTGGTATCTGGTACTCCGCCGCGCGCATGGGTGAGATTAGCTCTCAGAAGGGATCTACCACCGCCACAGGCAGCACTGGTGGGTTCTGGATTGGTCTCTGGTCACCCCGTGGTGATACAGTGGTCAGCCTGGGCCGGACGGGTTCCTGGCGATTGTGGAAGTATGAGACCGAGTCCGATTTGTGGGTGCAGAATATCGCTGTCACGGGCCATGTGAGAGCGGTTAATGGAATCGAATGGGAGCCTACAAGTGGGGGCTACTTACTGTCGACGAGTTCAGATCAGACTACGAGACTACATGCGAGGTGGAAACATGGCAATGACGACAGGTGTTACTCATGGCATGAATTTTCCCGCCCACAGATCCACGGCTACGATCTTAACTGTATTGCTTCATTGGGGCCGTGGCGCTTCGTATCCGGCGCCGATGAAAAGCTTCTCCGCGTCTTCAACCAGACAAAAGCAATCGCAAATCTCCTTGAGAATCTTACCGGCTTCACCGGCGGAGTTAAGCCGGCCGACATGCCCGAAGCCGCTAACATACCCGTCCTTGGCCTCTCCAACAAAGCCGCCGCTGACGACGACGTCGATCTCGCCGACGAAGGAGAAGGAGAAGATATCCCGTCCGCACCTACACCGGAAGCAACCCCACAAGCCTCTGCCCTCCATCTCCCCCACCCACCCCTCGAAGACCATCTCTCAAAATACACCCTCTGGCCCGAGCACGAAAAGCTTTACGGCCATGGCTACGAAATCTCTGCGCTCGCCACCAGCCATGACGGCACGCTCATTGCCACAGCTTGCAAGGCTAGCTCGCTGGACCACGCCGTTATACGCCTATACGACGCTGCAGCGACGACATGGCATGAGATCAAGCCGTCGTTGGCGGCGCATTCGTTGACTGTTACTTGTCTAAGGTTTTCGGCGGATGATAAGTTTTTGATT
>JAFEJD010000717.1:0-18961 GCA_018296065.1 Blastomyces percursus
GGCTCAACAGGTAGGCTCACAAATGCCCACGGTAGCCGCTCTGCTCTTAGCCCATCACCTTGATGATGTTACCAGGCTGCACCACGAGGAGGTGGCAGAGTCGGACTTAGCGGCCCAGATGCGATATGTCTAGGCTACTGGGGCAAAAGAGCTCAATTACCCTCTCACCATATGGTAGAGGAGGACGAACCATCCAAGCCAAGCCCCTCCAACAATATGTATGCCACGATGCGAACCTTGGAAGTCAATTTGATATCATGTGACTGTTTACAGCTAAGAATGTCAAACAAGCTAAACATGCCAAGATTTATATATATTACATCAGACAATACGGCAGCACTGTTGCGCCGCAGCCGCCTCCCCGCTATGACGCTGAAAATACTCTTTTGTCTGATACGAGTTTAAGATAAAACCCTGCAAGTAAACTTTTTGAGATTACGCCAGAGCTGGGCTCCAGACATTTAAAGGGAAGCAGAGCGAGGCATTCAAGAAAACTCCACCAATTGTCGTTAATTAATGAGTCCCATCACTACGCGGTCAGCAACCGTCCCTGTCCTGTTATGTCGGTTGATGTAACTAAGTTATGTACGGTAATTACGAACGTAGCCAGCTCCAGGCTTCCTCTTTCCTGTCTGACAATTCTCCGCCGCGAACCAGGCTGCGTTCACTGTCTTCCTTCAACTTCTTTCTTTTCTTTCTTTCTTTCTGCTTCTTCTCACGGTTCTTTCTCTTCCCTCTCCCCCTATATGCGGGCAATTCTGAGACAGTGTTATCTTGTCCACGTATTCTCTCCTTCTACAATGCTTGACCCATCGTGAGCTATAATATTTCAGTCTTTTTTCCGGGTGTCGTGTGCTTCTAGTTCCTTCGGCTGCGGGTCGTGCCATTTTTTATCTCATGGGATGCACACACCCTTTTTGAGCTCTTTCTCTTTTGTTTATTTCCGTCCGTTGTACAAGGTCTTTGCATCCTCAATTATCCTATACCCGCCGTTTTCTCCGTCAAAAAACGCAATGTTTCGAGTGGGAACATGGCTGTACAACAAGGCAGCTCCGGCGAGCGTCTCCACGCAGTCACTCGATGCACTGGCAGAGTCACAAGAGCGTAAGTTGCTATGAACTCATACACAGCTCCCTAGTATTTTAGTTCAGTAGCTAACATAGTTGTTATGCGTCAATTGGCATATGAAGTTGAGAGTGCTCTTCGAGGTATTTAGATCTTCCGCCCCCTCCGGCACACCAAACCAACCCCTTGAGATGGACTCACGCTGATGCGGTGCCCATGCAGCTGCTACCTTTATCATGAATGATGACGTTGACGCTGCTGAAGAGGGTCTAAATAAGGGCGATTCTTCTTTCCATAAGGTGCGTATGCGCGATGGACTGTTAAGGATGTGTTCGCGGGGGACAATGGATTTTGGTTCCTCCGTTTCTTGAAGCAAAGATTAATACAATGAGTGTTTCTATGTGTCTTCGTATAGCTTGGAAAAGGAATCGTCTCGTTCGTGCGGGCTACATTGGGATTTGAGCAGGAAATCATGCGCCTTGGTATAGTTGCCGCCTCTGTCGTTTCCGTTGTCTCATCCTTACAATGTTTTCTCTCCAGCGGGCGAACGGCTATCTGAGGCGGAAACGTCCGCGTCAAGCGATTACCATAAAGCTCAACATAATTCCCATGCCCGCAATGCGTACCGGTCGCCGATTTATAATCCTGGGACTGAATATCTTCTATGCCGAAGTATGGCGCAGCTCATGGCTGCTCTGGTTGGAGTCCTTAACGAAAGCCTAACTGAGAGTATCAAGGCTTTCTACAAATTAAGGAAAGCGTACATCGCATTAGAGAGTATAATGCAGATGGAGGAGAAATATCTGCGAGCGGAAGCTACAAGGAAGATGGCCTCGAACGTCCCGTTGTCTCCGAACCTCCCTCTTGCAGTGTCTACGGAGCCGTCAGAAAACGGAAGCCACACGCTGAAAACTCCTAGAATAGAATCCGATAGGGTTTCTGACTCCATGTTCAAAAATTCACATCTACCACGTGATGAAACTCCCATACCCTCGGCTCAGAGCGGCGAGCAAAGACTTACCAACGATATTGCGGCCCTCTCTCTTGCGGAAGCTGAAAAACCATCGTCACAGCCTTCCGAGAACCTTTCATCTTCAACACCACACCTGGACTACGATCCCGATTCAGATTTATTTACGAATCTTGTGGATGCATTTGTCCATTCCGGCGCGAACCTCTGCTTTGGGCTTTTGCTGCTCCTTATCTCGATGGTTCCACCTGCATTTTCAAAATTGCTGTATATTGTGGGCTTTAGAGGAGATCGAACCCGTGGTCTTCAGATGCTATGGCAGGCCAGCAAATTCAATAATTTAAATGGTGCCATTGCCGGTTTGGCACTATTGGCGTACTATAATGGATTTATTCGAAATTGCGACATCATCGACGACTCTCCAAATGGAACCGAAGACGGCACGGACAGCTATTCGGAACGTCGACTCTCTACTTTATTGTCGGAAATGAGAAATCGATTTCCCCATAGCCATCTTTGGCTATTGGAGGAATCTCTGATGCAAGGGGCAAATAAAAATTTGACCTCTGCCTTAGCGCTACTCTCCGGCGGTACCAAAAGCCCCCTGAAACAGGTTGAAGCGTTGTGTGTGTTCGAAAAGAGTTTGAATGCTATGCATCTCCATAAATATGAATTGTGTGCGGAATCATTTATAGAGGTAGGGAGTCCAAACCAGCCGCATCCCCACATTCACCTTTAATAACTTGGCCATTTATAAACCTCCCTGACATATTACCCTTTAGTGCGCTGAGCTCAATTCGTGGTCCCGAGCTTTATATTACTACATTGCCGCATCAGCTCATCTTGCCATCTACCGGCAAAATGCTCAGGATTTGCCTTCTCTGGCCAAGGAGCATGCTGCCAAGGCCGTTGACTTATTCCAAAAGGTTCCATCCCAAGCAGGCAAAAAGAAATTTATGGCCCGTCAGCTTCCATTTGATGTATTCGTGTCCCGGAAAATCTCAAAATGGGAATCACGTGCCAAGGAATGGAATGTCGACTTCATCGACGCGATCGGCATAGACCCGTTTGAAGAAATGATCTACTTTTGGAACGGCCACAGTCGCATGAACAAGGAGGAGCTCGAAAATTCTCTGAAATGCTTAGAGTGGTCAGAAAGCAAGCATAACAAACACTGGGATCGTGAAAGTATAGATGAGCGTGCCATTTTAGCTCTCCTCCGCGCTTCCATATTACGTTTCCTACGAAGACACGATGAATCGAAGAAACTCTTACAGTCCCAGATCCTCGTGCATGACAGGGCGACATTCAAAGGCCACTTGAAAGACGACTGGACTTGCCCAACCGCACACTATGAGATGGCAGCGAATTTGTGGATGGAACGCTACGCATATCGCCCACTTTGTTCCACACCAGCAGATGCTCCAGCCAGGAATTCGCCAAATCGGGCCGACATAAACTCTTCCTCGAAACCGTCAACTCCAATTTCCTCCGAGCATAGCCCCGGCTCAAACGAAGGCGTAGAAGCCCATGACCGGTGTAAAGTTCTCGAGTGCAAAGAGTGGATTGACAAGGTTGCAAAATGGGAAACGTATGAGCTGGACGCTAGGATCGGTCTCAAAGTTACCATGGCGGAGGAAACGATACGGAAATTTGAAGCGGCTAATGCAAGCTAACAGAGATGGTCTCTCTTTTGATCTTGATATTTTATTTTTATATATTTTTGTTTCTTTATTGGGATGCTTGTTTTCTCGTTATTCTTGTTCCCTGTTTGTCTCCCCGGTTCCTTACGTTTTCTTTTTGTTCCCCAAGTCAAATTGCTGAGGTGACTAGGCCCTTTGTATATAGCGCTTTAGATGGGGATGCGATGCGGGTTTGTTCCGGACTTATCGCTTCTTTTCCGGCTTACCTGTAAGCAGCTTGCCCGCCTCAAGTACGATACGGACAAACTGAAAATACCTTAGGGCTTTGTTTCCACGTGACCTTGAAGGAAGGTTCTGGGTGGGAGCCATAGCTTCCTATTACGGACTAGCGTCCCAGACACACATAGCCACTAAGAGAGCCACACCAACCACTCAGACGTCCTAACAGGTTCTAAGGTTATCATGACCCATGCATGACATGACCTCTGCCAGCTCTCTAAATTTGATGTCTGGAACTCGTTGAGGCGATATATGGATAACTTTCGCTCCTAGGGTAAGATTCTTTCTTCTCATTTCCAATTCAACGCATACAAGATCTCACTCTGTCTTTCACCGAAGACAGCCTTGATCGCCAAGGGCTACGGCTAAAATAAGTCCGTACCCTCTATTCCCGATTACCCGGCCCCCAGCCAACCTACAGCGCATAATCATTCGATCTCCTGGGGGCAATACATATCTCCAATGGCTACCCAGGTTCTTCGTCTTAGATATTGCATGGCACTCTAGCGCCCTACAACTTTAAATCGAGATGACATCAGTAGCTTCCTCACCACCGGCCGGCAATGGCACTTCACCGGCCGAGCGGCCTATCTCGGAGAAGAGCCGACCTGAATTCAACGATGAGGATGGCCTCAACTCCCTTGGAAGCTTACAGCAACATCATACAGCCAGAATCTCCAGTCAACCGTCCCGCAGCTTGAGTAGAATCCAATCGGCAATCTCGACCGCCTCTCAGCATTACAATACCGTCCTTAGCCATGTCCGAAGTCGTAATCCGGACCAGGTGCACCCATTCACCCACCCGCTATCGCATCAAAAAACGTCACCGGATGTCATTGTTGACTTTGACGGACCGGATGATGCGTATAACCCGATAAATTGGCCATTTCGCAAAAAGGCGATCACAACGCTTCTATATGGGTTGACTACAATGGGTATGGAATCTAGCTGTCCTTTTTTCATGAGAGCGGTACGTTGAGCATTCAATTAATACTTCTTCACCACGCTTTTCTTGCAGGTTCTACATGGTCTAGTGCAGTGTAAGGCCCAAACCTATATTGATATCAAATGAGCCATCAGTCCCTCACCCATCCCTCCTATAATTAGGGACATCATATGTTGACAATTTCGCCCAGATACTCTCCCGGAATCGCCCAAGTTGACGCCGACTTCAACGTTTCGGAGCAAGTAGGGGTGCTGGGCGTCAGCTTGCTGCTCTTTGGCTTTGGCGTGGGACCCTTACTATGGGCCCCGCTGTCCGAACTCTACGGACGCAAGCCTGCAGTCCTTTTCCCGTACTTTATCGCTGCGATATTTATGTTCGCTGCTGGCAGTGCGAAGGATATCCAGACAGTGCTCATATCGCGTTTCTTCTCTGGTTTCTTTGGCTCCGCACCGATCACGAATACTGGAGGGGTCTTGAGTGATTTGTTCCCGCCTGAAGAGCGGGCTGTCGCCATTGTCGGCTATGCGTTGGCTGTTGTTGGTGGCCCCAGTTTGGGGCCAATTGTGGGAGCAGCTATTGTGCAGAGCGATCTACGATGGAGATGGACGGAATATGTGAGTTTTAGTACTAGTCGGAGAATATCCGGCTCCTTTCCCTTTTACCCGTTCTCCAACGAACGTAGGTTCTAGCACTCAAAACTAACTCCAGCCTAGATAACGGGCATAATGATGATCTTCTTCCTTATCCTCGATGTAATTTTCATAGATGAATCCTACCCTGCTGCCCTCCTTGTCAAGAAAGCCCTTCGTCTCCGCCATGAAACAGGCAACTGGGCTCTGCACGCCCGCCATGAAGAATGGGATGTCAGTTTCACCGAAATGGCGAACAAATACCTGATCGTCCCCTTCCAACTCCTAGGCACTCCCATCTGCCTCCTCGTCGCCACGTACGCCTCCTTCGTCTACGGCATTCTATATCTCAGTTTATCTTCGTTCCCCATTGCCTTCATTGAAGTCCGTGGCTGGGGCCATCTCGTCGGCTACCTTCCATTTCTGGGCTTGCTGGCCGGTGTCATCTTGGGCGGAGGTGTAAATATCTATAACCAGAAATTCTACTTGAAAAAATTCTACGCCAACAACCGGCGACCAGTCCCTGAAGCCCGTCTACCACCCATGATGGTCGGGTCTGTGTTCTTCTCTGCAGGCCTATTTATCTTCGGCTGGACGTCTCCTCCCCACATCCCCTGGATCGCGCAGGTGATCGGTACAGTGTCCATGGGTTTTGGGTTCTTCACCGTCTTCCAAGCAGCCTTGAATTATCTGATCGATACATTCCCAACCGTCTCGGCTAGTGCGGTTGGTGCTAATACGTTTCTACGCAGTTGTTTCGCGGGTGCGTTCCCATTGTTTGCTAGGGTTATGTATGGGAAGCTTGGGGTGCCGTGGGCGTCGAGTCTGTTGGGTTTTGTGTCGTTGCCTCTGATACTTATTCCGTATCTCTTTTATATCTATGGGAGACGGATTAGGGCGAGGGGAAAGTGGTCGCGTCCTTCTACGTACCCGCCGTGAATTTTCTCTAGAAATGACCAAAATAGAAAAATGACATGATAAAAATATATCGGATCTGGTGTTCTTGGTTATTCTTAACTAGCAATAAATAGTGGACAGGCAGGGCGTTAAAAAAAGTTTCTTTCGTCGGCCAGCATGATATTCCTTAGATATTTGATTTCTTTTATAGCTATTAAAAATGCCACATCTCAACCGGACCTCGTGATTAGTATCCATCCTTGCCCAGTATTATCCCATATGCTCCTCCACCTTTCCCAAACATGCATTTCAAGTCGCGGGCGAGCAATTCGGGATGCTCATGGGCATAGAAGTGCCTATGAGTGTACGTTAGCAGAGTGATAAATGGCGTTGAATTTGCTGCTCAGGCCAGTTCTCATATTGAAGCGACGAATGCAAAAGCTTACCCTCCCCTTTCATTCTCCGCCTGATACACTACATTCCCTAACGTCCCACCCCATCGAGTGGGTAACGTTTCCAGCTCTTTCGGATTATACGTAAGCCCAATCTTCACATCCTCAGTGTACTCCAGCATACTCCCATAACTGAGTGTCACCAGTTTCCCACGTTGGTTTTTGATGGCAGCATCCGCATGGGCAACTTCAAAGTATATCCTATGTGCAGCACCAGGCCCCGCACGGCTGAAGGCATATATACTTATCCAAGTGAGGATTTCGTCATCTGTCCAGGGGTATGCGTCCGCCCAGTCGTGCAATTTCTCATAGATCCAAGCCAGGAGGGCGATGGGGGAGTCGTGGAGACCGTAGGTGAGTGTTTGAGGTTTTGTAGATTGAATATAATTATACCCTTTTCTAAGGGGTCAGCATTTTATACTAATTGCTTGTCTTACGCTATATGCGCATATTTATAACCCCTTTGATTTGCATTTGATATAGCATGTAAAATAAGCATGAAGCAGTCCAACTCACCTTTTCCCTCTCTCCCGAACAGTTCATTACGCTTCAGCGCCCTCCTATCGTCCTCACTGTATGGTAACAGTGCATTCTGTAGTGCAAGTAGCGGATTAGTCCTGAAAGTCGGTGGGGCCGTGTAGACCATGTTATAATGACTCGCCCTGCAACTTTCAGGGTAGAGCTTCCCAATAGCTCGAGTAATCCAATACCCCCAGTCTCCAGCCTGCGTGACATACTCGGGGTACCCCAGTTGGTGCATCAGCTTGTTGCAGGTTTCTGCATACTGAGCCAGCCCAAAACCTCGCTTGGCCACCCCCTCACTGAAGCCGAAATTTGGCAGCGAAGGGGCAACTGCGTGGAAAGCCGGGCTGCTACCATCATCGCCGCCGTTGTTTTGAGATAGCAGTGGAAGAATCCGTAACACTTCAATAAAAGAACCCGGCCCTATATTGGACATAGGTCAGAAAGATGATTCTCCCTGTCCGCCTATTCGTGATAGTTGTATCCATCGCTTACATCCATGCACAAAAAGCAACGGGATCGCGTTTGCAACTTTGCTCTCCTGATACGCAAAATGGATACTCAAGCTCCCGAACCCATCCACGTCAATATCGGTCTCAAACTGAGCACATTGCTCATTTATTCTCCTTTCAGCCAGTCTCCAATCCCAGGTTTCCCAGGCTTTTGCTAACCTCGAAACTTCAGTGAGCGGAGTCCCTAGATGCCACCCCGCTCCGTCGAGTTCATCGGGAAGCTGTGCCAGGGCGAGCTTTTGTTTGAGCTTGTCGATTTTGCTTTGAGGGATATTTATGGAGAAAGGCCTCAGAAGAGCCATTTGATAACGGTTGCTCGAATATATGGATTACCTTCGGTTACTCTAGAGGTTAGGGGGCTGATCTGCAAAGTTGAAACCATGGAGATATTACTTCGATCTGGTAATTATTTCTTGCAGAATCAGTGGCTGACTAGACTGGATCTGATGAGTTGAGGGCTTCTGTGCGCCCATCCTCCTGTAGTTCTTATATCAAATCAGCTTTGTCCCGTGCAGAGGCCTTCAGATTAATAAGCCTGTTTCTATTGACGATCGTCGAGCAATCGAGCCCGGCCGAATCAATAGTGTTATTCAAGCATGGGTTAGACACTAAAACCCGGTCCACATAGCTCTAATGACACCCGGAGAACGTTTGGGATGGGCTGGCTTTACTGTACGCTCAGTAGGGAAATAGCCTTTCGATTCTCTCCCATTCACCTCAAACCTGATTCCCATTCTTGACACAGAGCAATGGCGATGCCATGTCGTAAAAAGGCACCTGGGAATAAGAAGAGGCAGGGAATATAAACCATAGAAACCTGTTTAAATACGGACCAACTTTAACCACCTAAGTTGTAAGTAATGCCATAGTCCATGCCTATCATGTGAATGAATAAACAAATTTAAGGGAAAGTAAAAATATACGTGACAAGGAGAAAGGCGCCTGGAATGGGGAAAAGGGAAGAGAACGCCAACTGATTAAACTAGTGAAACAAAATATACGAAATGGTTATCTAAACAAATCAGGAGTAAAAATAAAATAGAAATCACAAAGTATCCATTGCATCCACGTTATTCAATCTATCATCATTGATCATATCCATTTCCTCTTCCCCACCCTCAACAAACCCAAACTCCCAATCCCCATTCTCAATCCTGCTCACCCGATCTAGCTCCGCTTGGTACACTCTTCGCAAATCTTCCAGCGTAACAATTATGCGCTTAGGAAGTTTCGATTGCTGAGCTGTAGAGTGTTGGGATGATGTGGTACTAAATTTCCTTTCACCGACACCAACACTCGAGCGCGGCGAATACGCCATACCGTTTGCAGCGGACGGGGACGAGAACGAGGCCCGGGGTGACTTTGCCGCGGCAGTAGAGTCCAGGAATACGGAACCGTCATCCGCAGCAGCCGCACTGCTGATGACGTTACTGCCTCGCGGACGAGTGTTGTTTGGTGGACTAGGAGCCTCGACAAGAATATAAGCTTCGTTCTTATCCATACAGGCAAGGAGGTTTATCAGTGACAGAAGCTCATTTCGGAGGTTTTTGCTCTCCACATCATCCTCATCCACTTCAGGGCGTTGCGGCGGTGCTGAATCATTCGCATTTCGTCGGATCATCAGTGTGCGTGTCGAATAAAAGCCGCGATCCCGCATCTCGCGGAGGCGCTGGACCGCTTGATATGATACCTCCGCTGCGCCACGGATATCATTGCGTGCTACACGGTAGGCTTGGAGTACGCGCTGGTAATCTGGGATGTCAGATTTATCTTGCCACGACGCCACTGTGGGCAAGGCCTGCCCTTGCGATCGGCCGTGAGTTAATTGCTTCTTCGCGAGCGATAGGAGGACTTCATCGACGTGAGAGGCTAGATCTGGTGCCAATGATATCGGGAATCGAAGGATCTTTTGGAGGCCGGCAATGCCTGGTCCTGATGCAACCAAGATAGTGGTGATTAGGGAGGTGAGAGCTGATTTTTGCAATGCGGCATCTGTGTATCGTGAAAGTGCAGAGTAGGCTTCGTCAAAACGGCAGGTCTTTAAAGAAGCATGGAACAGACGGGAAAGAAGGTCAGTCCGGAGATGTATGTAGTCAGAGTCGGGTTCGTTTTTCCTCGGGTCAGACTCCAGGGCCTGGAGAGCAAGACGGGCAAAATCAGCAACATGGGCAAATGCCCGTGCCTGCTCGAATATTGAGAGAATGTGCTGAAAGTATTTAGGCAGGCCATCATAAAAGCTGTTGACCGATATTATATCAAGGAGGTTAGAAGACATTTCATGGAGGTTTCCAACAGCCTTTCCGTGTGCTGAATGTGAGCGAAATTATTTATGTTAGCCACGTATTGCATCCCCGTACAAGTCATAGTTGGATTTGCACTTTGCACTTACAAAGAATGTATGCTGCTTTTTGGAAATAGATAGCCGCTGCATCGAACTCTGATTTCGCCACGTATAGCCTCCCTTTGACATACGTAGACCAAGCAGTATTTGGCTGGAACCGTAAGAAGTCGGAGGCTAGGCAAATGTTACCAGAAGCCAGGAGGTCGCATTGGATAAACACCAAAACATTCGGAAACGACACTTCGCCCTGTCTCGTGATCCATGACACCACGTCTCGAATTTGTTGTGTCAAGGTAAATGTTTGAGGAACAGCGAATGTCGGGCGCGGTTTGATATGGCAGGCGAAAAGATCCTCGAGAATCGTCGATAAGTGAGGCCCTTGCGGACCCGTGCCTGTTTCCTTAGATAATGCCGGTGATAAAGCATTACTTTCTCTTCCATACGGTGGATTTCCAGGCCATGGTCGAACATTCGATCCCAACCATATCATCATCTCATATTCCTTTAACAGCTCAATCAGGGTCACAAACAAATCTACCCCATCAAAAAGCACGCCATATTCCTGCGTCAACTCGGTCTCGACGAAAACAGTAAGTAGTAAAAGGTCATATAGCACTTGTTTATTCAACCGTATGGTTTCCAAAGCACCTTGAACCGTCACCATCCGTCCAAAATCTGTTGAAAGAAGTTCGGAGTCTTTCCCAGGGAATCCAAGCGGCATCGTATCGATAATGGAGAGAAAGAGTTCGGTGGTAAGCTTCTCAAACCCGATGGCGACATCAACGCTCGCAAACATGCTATCAAACATATCATCCGTGATCAACTCGGAGAATTTGCTCTGTTCATGAAACGCAGCAATTCGCTGGGGCGCAGACAGAGAAGGTTCCGTGAAAAGCTCCGCGTTCAACGCGGTTGCACACGCTTGACTCAGCTCGGGCGTGAATTTCTGTCTAAAAGATGAGGCACCTTCGATAAGCGCAGCTGCTAGTTCTGATTGATCTTTCAACTCCTGATCCAAGTTCCTATGATGAAAAGAGTCTTCCAGCGCTCTTCTGTGGTCTCTCAACAAGTGGTCAGCATTATGGACAAGTAGCTCTGTGCTGCTACATTCCCTAATGAGGCAACAGCCATCAGAGAAGAGCAGCCATGGAAGATCCGTAAACGAGTCATAACTAAGTGAAATCGCCTGGCTTCTCTTTTTATTGAGGTCATCAGCAATCTGCCAAAACTGCCGCCATTTGGTATCTGTTTCTCGTCGATACTTGGTATAGTCGACTCCAGCATCATTGAATTTTCGCAGGGACACTGATTCCGAAATTGTCGAGCAGAGCTGTTGCTGGAGCGGCGTAGGCTTTTTGCTGAATCCAGTTGCCGGTTTAATTTTCATCGCGTCTTGATATATAGCAAGGGATGTCGCAAGGACTTCACGAGAGTACTTTCCGGGATAGAAAAGATACTCCAACCATTTCTCTGCTGGATCGGCAATGTCAGATGACAGGAAACTCGGGGGCGGTTCGTCCCAGCGGGTCTCTAACGCCATTCCCGTCCAATTGCGACTCCATGCCGACTCCAAATCATCTAGGTTGAAATGTAAACTGTAAATCTGATAGAGGTTGTTGTTTCTCCAAAGCACCCAAAGAACCATGTGTCTTCCTTCCTCCATAGACTTAATTTGGAAGTCCGCAATCGTCCAAAACACGCTTCCTGAAGGGTCCGGGTCCACAGGTTTTAATTTGGAGTCTGGGAAAAGATCTTCTATCTCCAATCGCGATGTCAATCCACCCTTCACAGCCCAGAATTTAAACTGGCCGTCGTCCAGAGGTGAATAAGTGACGGCATAGTACGTTTCACCCTCCATAGCCCTTTCAGCATTGAAAACACGAATAAACGCGGACTCAGAGGGATTCAGCGTTGCAGGCGCAGCATCTTGTTGTTGCACAGTCCGATTTAACAAATCTTTCGTTGCAACCAGTTTATGGCTTGCCAGATTCCAAATTTTTAATGTATGATTGAGGCCTACGACGCATACGAAGACCTGATCAGAGGTTGTAGCAATGGCATTCGAAGTATTCGGATCCAATACTCGTCCATCGAAACGTATCTGCTGTTGACCACTCCATTTAACAAGACCACGTAACGAGGACCCCCATGGCTTCTCATCAAAGGTGATCGCAGACCAATTTGATCCTATGATAGAATAAACCAAACAAACAATCAGTAAAAGAAAGCATCTCTCACGATACTCACAAGATAGCCGGCTAGCCAGCCAACTCACTATCCTTATAATACGTACCATCATCCCCCATCCTCTTAGTCAACCTCAGAAGCGCCCCATTATCCAACGAAATAAACAATTCCTGCGGACTACTCGCATGCAAACGGTGCGGGTGCGCAAAAGCCAACGGCGCCGGACAGCTCACTTTACACCAATCGGCCACATTCTCATCAATCGCCGCGACACGTCGAAAGAACTCCTGCCGCAGATTAATTGTGTACAACTGCCTATCCTTTGTGACAACAAACAAACTCAGGACCTCATGGTCCTCCAAATCCGCCAGCGCAACGCCGTGCGGTATTATCTTCTCCGGGAACTCGAGGCGGAGAAGAAGTTTCGCCTCATGCTGCGGCTGATAGAGGCTGGTGCTGTTCGCGTGGTTGGACGTCATCATCGACGCCGCCGCCGTCGTCGTCGTGCTACCCGTAGTCGGCGTCATTGCCTCGCTGGCACTCTTAGTCAAGTCTACCGACTGGATCTCGAGAAACCTGTCATCGTCCCCGCCATCATTACCGCCTACGACTCGCCAGAGGAAGCTGCGTGGGTATGTTTTCCGCTTGCGGAAGTAGACAGCACCCTGTGTGGCTAGATAGCGCTTCGCGAACGCGTCTTCATCCTTCGTCGTGCCGTCGGGGTGCGCAGCGGTAGAAGTAGAAGGGAGGAGGGAGAATTTGGTACGCCGCTGCTGAGGATTGCTGCGGCCGTATGAGGATGATGGGATGGGGATGTTTACGATAGATGCGGGCGCGGTTGGTCGGGCATCGACCTTGGTCTCCTTGTATATTTTGAGCATGCTGGACATTGAAGGAGTAAGAGGGTGTTTCCAGTTATAGAGGATGTGTAGTTCTAACTACCCATTGCTGGTTGTTTGGCGTGGGGGAGGTAGGTAGATGTTCAACGTTGGTGTGTATGGTGGTGGTTACTGGCTGCGACGCTTTCGCGATATTTAAAAGAAATAAGGTTTGGAGAACCTGAGCTGCACCAGAAAAAAGCTCCACTACAGCAACAAAAGCTATACGCAGTACAGGCCTTACAGGAACAGAAAGCCAACAAATCCCAGAATCAAATTATCGTCATAAAATAGTTGTATATAATACGGTATATAATACAGTATATACTCTTAATATAAAGAAATATCATCTAAAAAATACTTCTATAGCACCAATTGCATTGTTTTCGAGCTCAAAAAACGAACCCCACAGACGAATTAGGCTATCAATCGGCATGAGCACATGAGACATGAACAAAAAATTAAATGCCATTCTCTCCCTTCCGTGTCTTCCCTCCAGACGCCAGTCCCGAGTTGCGCAATGCCATAAGCAAACAATTAGAAACGTAAAGCAAAATGCTAAAATCCGTTAAAGATAAAAAGAATATGTGACCGAAAATAACAAGTAGCTCCCGGCCAAACTTGAGCATACAACATCCTCCATCCACCACCCAAACCAACCCGGTATATCAATCCTTCTCCAAATCCCTCGGACTCGGATCCCCAATCCCATCCTCATTGATCGCAAACAAACAATCACTCTCCGGAAGACAGGGGCTATCATAAATCTTGCAGATCCGAGTCTCCCCGCGGCCCTTCTTCAAACTCAATCTCGTCGTGCTAGAATGTCCCATAATATTGCCTCCAATCGGCTTCTTCGGGTCTGGGTTGAACATAGCACTTGGCCCGCCATCCACTTGCGCAACCACCTGATTCGTGATGACAACCGCAATGCCAAACTCATCAGCGAGAGTCCGCAGCTTCCGCATGAACTTGGCAAGGTGGTTTTGCCGGTTCGCTAGCTCGCCTCGACCACTGAAGTCCGTCCGATAAAGAGCTGTAGCCGAGTCAACGATAAGGAGGGAAAACCGCGTTTCACACATCATCTGAGACGCTTGGTTGAGTAGCTGCGTTTGGTGATCAGAGTTGTAAGCTCTGGCATATGCGATGTTATCGAGCACCTCTTCGCCAACGAGCCCATAACGCTGAGCGACAGCAAGCAGTCTGACTGGACGGAATGTGCCCTCTGTATCAATATATAGACATTTTCCCTCTCCTCCACCCATGTCAAAGGGTAGTTGGCAAGTTACTGCCAGGGTATGGCAAATCTGACTTTTTCCCGTTCTGAATTCTCCGAAAATCTCCGTGATGGATCCCGTCTCGATGCCACCGGCCAGTAAAGTATCCAATTGCTTCGATCCCGTTGTTATGCATATCAAGTCGTTCCGTCGGGCATGCATTTCAGTCGCCGTTGTGAAACCCATGGGTACGATTCTCGAAGCTATCACAGACGAAGTCAGCCCATGTGTGAGGGGGCGGGAGAATAATAGAACCTGAAAACAAGTCAAATATAAAAAGCAAAACATACCCTCTGCAAGAATCTTGGCCGCTTTCTGTTCGGATATACCCTTTATCTGCTCCAGCGTGCGCTTCGGCCTGGATCGACAAAACAAAACGAGGACATCAGCACAAACCAAAACATCATAACAACAAAAGAAACTGAAGAATAGAACATACGTATACGCCACCGACTCAATAGTATGATACCCACCCTCAATTACCAGCTTAATATCTCGCGCAGTCAGGCCATTCATTCCCTAATGCAAACCAATACACGGCACAAAACTTGTCAGTCCCCTCTCAATTAATGCAGTATACAGCAAATATCTCTCCAAGTAAAAATTTGTAAAACAGCAGCTCTTTAGTTGGTCGATATAAGATTCGCAACTCACCTCCAACGCAGTCAAGGGTGTGGGTGCCCCAGGCCCCGTGAGGCCGTTCTCCTCATACTCATTCTGGCTCCCGTCTTCGGCTGTCATAGTTTCCACTGTTCTGCTGCTCTGCCGTCTGCTGTATATCTATATATGTATATGTAAATGTCTTGGGGGCCGCGATCAATCAGAGACCCTGTTCGTCTCTACCGTCGGGAAAGTCAACAACGACTTCTCTCAGAAGGGTTGTCGAGGCAGCAGCCAGACGCGCCTGGACAGGATATTCACACCCAACACCTGCCGTAAAAATCAAAGGGGAATCTTATTAATACCGCAACAAATACGCACAGAGAAGACTCAGTAGCCGGATGCCAGAGATGAGTGATAAAGCTGATAATGTGGGCAAAATTGGGCTGAGACAAATTCGCCGTCAAGATGGTGATGTTGTTTTGCCCTTTTTGGACGCGACGAAAGGACATTGGATCGCGAGATCATGTGACTTTAATTTAGCCTCCTCGCTTCAAGAGAGGAATTGAGGTGTCTAAATTTGTTACATCCTCTATCCCAAGAACAATATGCATTCATCTCTATAAATAGAAGATAAAGAACAAGGGAATAGCGAAGAAGGGCAGCAACAACGGAAAAAAAAAAAAAAAACGATATAATGTAACTTTCTCTCCTCTGATATACAAAAAGCAATTCACACGCATCGCATGGCGTCCATTCTTGTTGAAAAGGACCGTGTTGAATTTGTCAAGCGACAAATGATAATTCCAACCAAACTCCTAAAACCCCTAGTTGGATTTGTACATATATTGACCCTCTTTCTCCCTCATACACCCTCACACAGCCTGGGCCGCAGGAACCCCCCTGAACTGAGTGGCAATAGCATGCACATGATCGTTTTCATCATCCCTATCATCCACCTCGACACACCCACTTCGCCCATTCCCAAACTGGCCGGTCTCTGCGATGCTGAACCGTCTGCGGCTATGAAGTGGGAGCAAATCGCCATGTTGCTGGTCATCAACAGCCCGACAGTTTTCCATCGAGTGCAAGTGCGTCTGTTCGTACGGTGGTCCGCTTGCTGATCGAAGTTGCGCGTTTCTGGATACACATTCGAGAGCCCCGGACTCGGACTCGACAGAGCGGCAGTGCAAATGTAGGTTGTTTTTCGAAGCTAATGTATATTGAAAAGTTTGCACAGATTTGATCAATCGTCAGCTTTTCTACATATTTCCAGACTGAATAATACCCCAATCCATCGCAAGGTTACCGGGATGCTACGATTGATCACATACCTGTAGCAATAGGTGTAATAAAATTCGACTCCCGAGGCTCAAGCGCACTTTCATCTTCTGCTATGCAGGAATTCATACTACTATACCCGCTCCCCTGCGGCTGGTCGGATGATTCCACTCCTCCACCCAGTTCACCAAATTCAAATTCAGCGTATCCATTATCACTCTGTGGAATATGTGATTCAGCCTCTCTCTCCTGCTCGTTCCTCGGAACAAATTCACTCTTTGCGCGTCTACCTTTCGTTCCTAAACTAGACGCATTGGCAGTGTTGTGAAGCCCAGGATACGGCAGGGGTAAACTGACAGATGCCGGTTTGGAGCGGCCAAGGGTAGCGGTCTTTGGGGATAAGTAATCGGATCCGCTTCTGGAAGGAAGAGGAGGATGGAAGGTGAGAGTCGATTTGGATCCTAGACTTGCCGGCCTACTAGGACCTGGCGTTGGACCCCATATGGGACTTCCTGCTGGTGTGTTCGGGTTTGATATCCAAATCCCTTCCACTTCGATCCCCCGTTCTATCGCCCTCGAGCCGAAAGGTATCTCATCACTTCCCGCCTCGAGCATTGCAGGCGTCCGTACAGTTGCTGCTTCTGTTGCGGCTGCCGCGCTAAGTTTTTTCACCCGCAGTGAGTTATATATGTGAACCCCGGTGCCATATACGAGTACAAGAAACTGTCATGTGAAAAGAAGAGGACGGAAACCATATATATGTTAGAATAGGAGTATTAATAGAGACACTTCAATGGAGGGTAGATGGGGGGAACAGTACTATGAGACATCCGAGAACCTATAATGGTTTTTTTTATTTAGTAGAGAAACAGTTAGAAATGAAAATTCAAAGGTGGGTTGCGCAACACCGGACTTGCACAATGTATATATATATATATATATGCATATAGAGTAATAAACCATAGACAAACAGGCAAAGAAAAACTCACGAAGCACATTTTCAACCACAACGCCCAATCCACAAAAAACACCATGGTGCGTCAACGTCGGATGCTAATTCGATCGATATACAGGCCCGTTGACATTGAAAGTGGTAAAAATTACTTCTGACGCGAGGTAGCCGGATAGCCAGGATTATGGCATTTACCCTCGAGAAGAGAACGCTCGAGGGAGAAGACACAGATAATACCCGCTCGAGGGAGAAAACAACTGAGACGGGCGAGAGTGAAGCACAAGCCGGCAGTACTATCGTGATACAGCGAAACGCATGGGAACTGGCCGAAAGCAGGGATTGTATATATATATTATATATATATACACCTCTATATGGGACTGGAAACGTATGTATGTACGGATGTATATAAGCATGTATGAAGTACAGAAAGGGAAACAAAAATAGGCGAGGTTTATCGCGTTGTTTCTTTTTTCTTTTCTTATCTTTTCTTATCCCTTTTTTTTGTTCCTTTTTTTTTGCAGTTGCTCGTGTCTCCGCGCGGTTGAAGCTTCCCCCGGGATGGAAGCAGAGACTGAGAAAGAGAAAAGGAGCTTCGACTGTAAAGAGACGACGACGAGGAGCAGAGAAACTTACAATGTACAGTGCAGACACAGCACATTCAGCAGGAGGAAACACAAGAAAAAGCCCTCAGGGGAACCATAGTCGTAGGCATTCATTCATCATGGGTTGAGGGTCCAAGGCGCCATTCTTTCTGATATTCACAGCTTGGGGATGGACGAGAACTAAGTATTACTTCAGAATTTTAAAGTAGTGAGATAAAGAGGGGGACAGGAGAGTTATCCTCAGGGGAGTTTCAGGTAGAAAAATGAAAAAAGAATGCCTCTACTGAACAAGAAGGTATCAGAAAGGAAACACCCATTATTCTCATATTAGAGTGGAAAAATTAAAATAAAAATAAAAATAAAAATAAAAATAAAAATAAAAATAAAAATAAAAAAGTGCAGCAGAAGGGCTTGTGGAAATGCATACTTCAGCAGGTAAGCGGAAAGGAAGAATTCAAAGAACAACACAGAATGTATCGAACAGGCCAAATCCCACGTTGAGACACATCGCTCCCAGACCGCAAATGTCGAAGCGGTCAAATGGAAAACGCGGTAGACAAAACCTCTCCAGATCCTTGAAGCCTGACTGGCCAGAAAACAAAGAGAAAAATAAAACAAATAAAAGGAGAAGGAAAAGACACAAAAAATAAAAATAAAAACACAATATAAAGAAACATCACCAACCAGATCGTGCAGGAGGAACAAGGGGACAAAATTACTAAACAAAATGCTTGTCTGATCTGTGACTCCAGCATCCAATAGAGGACAAAAGAGCGCACTTTTCCATTCCCAACATCATCCCCCATCCCAGGATGCGGATTCGCGATGCTCTACGGCCAGTGTTTCCACCCTGCCTGGCGGAATAATGTCTCAGACCCTCCAGTCTGTTTAGGTAATCTTCCACCATATAACGTAATCCATCAGT
>JAFEJD010000719.1:0-23059 GCA_018296065.1 Blastomyces percursus
CGTGCTGGCTGAGTTACCATATTGAAGTGTTTTCTGCAGCATTTCTTATAACGAACTTCCAATCCAATCACAAGAGTACGAGGTGGAAGAGCCATGGTACTCGTCCTGCAGGGTTGTTGTAGGACGTCTGAGTTGTTGCATGTTGGCCTATCTAGTGGGTAATATATACAGTGTGCGGGGCGCTAGTCCGTCCTAGGAAGCCTAGGGCTCCAACAGTTTGTAGCCCCGGCAATGTCACAGGGAAGCCTAGCACCAATAGATCTGGCTGGGCGTTGGGAGTGTGAGGATTTTCACGGCAATGCCGTCCAAGGTGTAGAAAAGAATAATCAGGCTACGTGGTGGCTGATTTTGACTTTCCAGCGTGTCATTCACTCACGGTTGACCATTTTTTAGGCGGGAAGCGCCTCGGTAGCATACGCACTACAGCAAAACGTGCCCTTCTCTCTTGTGTACAATAGAATTCTTCGGGGCTCAAGTACATTATCTGTGAATGGACAGACGTCAAAACAATATTGCGTAGATAAATCAATTAGCATTTATTAATGGCACATGACCCCACCCCACTTTAACCCGCAACTATCCCACAGCTCAATTTCATCGATGTTTAGACTTCTAAGTTGCATTGATTCAAATAAAACCATCACTGCCTACGTAGGCATAATAGGTCATGTATCTTGTGATTTTCAATGCTCTTAGCGCGAAATCATGATACTATAGAGGCTAGAAACGCGTCGACTTGAGAATTGATATCATCTCGCCAACATTATCCTTGTATTGGTTCCATTTGGTCTTCCCTGCAGTTCCTATGGCATAGTTCAGACAAAAGCCGGACCTACGGGCTACTTCCCCCGCAATGAGGGGATTATACACTAGAAACGGAATTAGCATACAGCAAGATCTGAAAAGCGGGAAGGGCAATGACATCTTTCTCAAGAGCTAGGACCATATTGGGAGCAACAATCAGCCCAGTGTGGGCTCTTTGCGAAAGGCTCAAGTAGCGTGGGCTAGAGACGGACCGGAAGAGGAATATGTTCTCTAACTATCCTTCATCATATCATTTTTCGGGTCTTATACTAAAATTTCTAATAGAATCATCGTTATAATGTTTCGTATTCGATCACTCTAATAAAATTCCACCAGTACCGTGAGTATGTGTTGAAGTGCATTCGATTAGGGAACGCAACCCATCCTTCCGTGTGCTTGGTCCACTTATACCAATGGTGTACGTGGGGGAAGACTCACCATAATTGCATTGTCAGTTGTTTAAACTACAGTCTATTATGAATATCTCACATTTCTAGTATTTCTATGTGTATTCCCAAACGGAAAGAGAGAACTGTGCAATATAGAAGCGAGATATTGATCGGAGGAACTAGGTGATCTGCCCTAATAATTTCAATATAGATGGTATACATGTTTAAAATAAAGTAGAATCATACCTTGAACACTTACCAGATTTACCTTATTACCTAACACATAGATATCAAAGTATGTGGATGCCATTCAAAGACTCCCACTCGAACGATAATGTCTCCCGTCCAGTATCCTCAGTTTGAGCTAGCATGATTATGCGCCCAGATACGCTCACAATAAATTTAATAGCAACTACGGAAAACCCCCGTAGAGTTAGCTAATCAATGACAGCTATATTAGCATGGTTACTGACGACGATAATTGAAAAAGCTGACAGGTAGGAAGAGAATGGAAGAGTTGAATTAGAGTTTGATGCCAAGACGGATAAGTTACCTAACGTTAAGTTACCCCACAAGGCCCTAAATTTATTTCTTTCACACCCACCTCACCCACCCTTTTATCTTATCACGCTATCCATTTCCACCAGCCAAACTCACGGGTTCTACATCTGTTATCTGTTTCTCTTGGTGATGAACTCGTCGATAATTTATATATTTCCACTCTTGCGTCCTCTAAACCTCTGCACAAGCATGTATTTTTCTTAAGGAATACTCCCAATCTTGCCATCCCGTGGTTTTGTTTTTGCGAGAGATCGTGGATCGAGTTAGGCGGCGAACGACAACGGAAGCTGGCTTCTGGTGTATGAAGGCAAAGATACTATGTCTTTGTCAACCCTCCCAATTGGAAGATCTCACTTGGAACATAGCAGCGTGGCTCTACTCCTAATATATATCAAAGGTGGTCTTCTTGAGTCCTCAGAGGCAACCCTCAGGCAAAGCTAACCAAATGGTGACTAAGAGTTACCACGCGTCGGCTCTCATCTGGCAATTTCCGAATACTGGAGGCAGGCAACCTCTGAATATCTAGATGCGGCCGCTCAGGTGTTGAGAAGATTCTTAATTTCTGCTATGTAATAATGATAGATAAAACTCTGCTGATGTTCTTGCATATTCCTCGTCGGGCAAGGTCAAAAGACTTTTACCCGGCGATGATATATGATATGTGTCACTTTGATCCCACCTTGTTTGGTGCCTGACAGAATTTCATCGCGGTGAAAGGCTACCATCCTTTGGTTAGCAAGAGAATTGTTCCGGCTTCATCAACATCAACACAATGGAAGGACTGTCCAGCATCCTTGTTCTTCCGGGTCCTGTTCAGCCACAGTGGTCTGCCTGACAAGAATCTGTTGAGGCCAAAGACCAATCATATCATGCTCCTCGGGGCTAATTTACGAGCTCGTTTACTAGTGAAGCTCAAGATGATCGACGAACCGGTGTTGGGCGCCTCCTGCCCCATTTCATCGTATTCCGTCCCAACATACGAGAGCCCTTTGAGCCTCACGCTAAGAATCTCTTAAATAGATATTAATTCGATTTACAATGATAATCAGTACTTCTATTGGCTGCCTGTAAGTCAAACGGAGTTAGCTGACAGGAAAATGGTGAGGAGTGGAACTCTCAGCTTCGGGATAGAACAAGAATTCTGGGTGAACGACGTCCACTCGGAAAACCGCCATTTCGCAATTTCTAAATCGCTCAAGATTCTGGAAAATACTTTAGGGCACATAACCCTCTCTCGTATTCTGCGATTCAGATCTTCACTCCCGAAGCGAAGAAAATTACTACGGAAACCCGTAGACGCTGAAGTTTTACTGTTTTCTCTTTATGTGATCCCAGCCTTTCTCCTGCCTTCCAACGGCAAACATAACCTCACCAACCAGAATATGTACTCTTGCGGGTTATCAAATTGAAAATAACCTGTCACATTGCGAAGATATCACAAATTCGCTTCTCGGGCAGAAGTACAAATGAGATACGCTAGTCAATAATGTCTGAAGAGATCTCTAGTGGCTTATTTGAGGGGCTCCAAGGAATCAAAGAGAAGAGAGTCTCCATAGCTAGGAGCGAGGGAGAATTGAATGTTGATTTGTTTGCTTTGGTCTTTAGCATGCTCGAGCTCTGATCTGGCTAAAATATTGGACTCAGCTGAGGCAGAAAGCGCTGTCTTGTACCACACCACGAGAACATGACATGCTAGTGCCTAGCTCAGCTAGTTACATTGTTCGAGGAACAGACAGCTAGAGTGAGCTGCGTGTAATCCCATGGCAGGGTAATAAGCAGCCGGGGCCGTTCCGGGGGGGCTTACTTGCGGGTTTGATGTTGGGGTAGGCTGCCCTTCGAAGGTTAAATAGAAGCACAGAAATCGGTCGTCTCATTCTTTTGGTTTTAAACGTTCACGTTTGGATGAAGACAACCAAGGGCGGAGATGCAGCGTCGGATATGAATCCCAAACCATTACTAATTGAGAGAATTAATGAGGAACCAGCATCACCATTAGAGCTTTGCTGATAGTGACTTGAGACATAGACCATTAGAACAGGGCGGTCAATCAAGAGGAACATGCAGAAAATAATCAAGTATTTACAGAAACTCAAAATCAATAATATTTTTTTTTTTTTTTTTTTTGACTTCGGGAGGTTTGGCTGCGGATATTTTTCAGATCGATAATTCCATACCAGCAAGTGGAGGTTTCGCGGGCAAAAAGAAGAAACAAAATCTTGTCCACATCATGTCAGAAGCAAAACTGCTTCCCGATAAATAGTTTATCTCCGTGCCTTGAGCAGTTCCGCAACAAGGCTCAGTCATACCCATATTTTTGCAGACAATACTCCGTAATACGTACGCTGTTATGGTAGCTTTCCACTACTCGGGGCAACTTCTGAAACATGTCTCGTCCACGGCCGTACCGTACCATCTCCGACGTCAACAGGGCCTTGCTCGTTCCTCTCCCCACCCACCCAAGCTGGCCCTGAAGAGATACTAGAGTCTAGCCCTGGAGATCTCAGATGGCTGCTCTCCGGGGAGTCCCTGCTCGTCTGCTCCTAGCAAATCAGTAGAGAGTGTTCCCCCCAAGTCCAGCTCACCCGAGTCCAAGCCGCCAAACTGGAAGTCAAACCCGAAGAGTTCGAAATAGGACGGCGACGGTGACGGGGAAGACAATAATGGGCTATTCCTGACGATATAGAAATAATCATAATAATATCACAATAACAGCTGACAATCACCACCCAACAATCGCAGCTGCCGTGTTATTTATTTCTTTACGGCGTTGCAACGTATTTTTTCCGTGGATGTTGCAACCGTGCCTGGTGGTGGTTGACAGGAAACGGCCAGCTTCACCACCAGCATCAACAACCTCTCTTGCGATTTTCCCTGTTCAAACCGCTCTCTTGTCTTATCATTCCAGTATTATTCGCTGACTATAGATAGATTAATAATCTAATTCTATTTTTGTTCCACCCTTTACTATCCCCAGGCGCAGGAATCAACTCTGCTTGGTGCAGAACGCAGCGCTTCCTGCCCGATCCACAGCAGAGCTCCAGGAAGACTCCATAAGGATTCCTTTTGTAGATATTCGCGGTTCTTTGAAACTTTTCGGAATCCCATGCCTCCTCCTTGGAGATCCCACCTTGAGTCGAAGCCCCTCCCGTCGCCGCCTTCGCAGAGTGCACCCTTGTCTCCTTCGGTGAGGCGCGATGATGATGGCCCAAGGCTGCGAAACCCGCTGACGTATCAACCCGAAACCCCTACAGCCTATTCGCGCTCCTTGCAAAATGCCTCTACTCTTTCGCCGTCATCGCCTCGCACGCATACCCGGTCCAGTAGCCATCAATTTCCGTTATTATTTGGCTCTGGGAGGAAGCGGGAGCGACCAGCTGCCAGAGAACAACCCAACGCAGATGGCCTCGGCCAGCATGCGAGATCATCAAGATCCACCAGCCCGCGTAAGAATCCATTGCATGCTGGTGCAAACGAAGACTACGTGTCGCGACGGTGTATGACATGCGACCATACCAATTCATTCCCGCATGGACGAAAAGGCTTTAGATGCGGAAAATGTACCGCTATGAATGACTTGGAGCCATGTATCGAGTCGTCGAATACCATGCCTGGAAATATGGAGAGCACTCGTGGCCCATATTCTGGAAACAAAGGTCGGTTTGTTCCTTGCTACTCCGAATGCTTACTGCAGCTAACATCACTTGAATAATATTTGCTAGTGCCTCACTTATCTCTCGAACATACTCGGAATATTATTGACCGGTGTCTCTCTTCTTATCTTCGGTCGTTTTTAGAGGAATCAGAGGAGCAGGATCCAGCCGCACCACCTCTTGTTTCGAGAAAGCGCGGCGTCTCTGACAATGATCACCAGACAAAACCTTATAGTGCGGGTCAATCCTACCGGCGGACTCGATCACCCGCTCCATTGCCTACCTTTGAAATATCACATTTCCCTGGCGCTCGCTCACTTGTATCACAAGCGCCTTCATCCGGAAATGTAAGAAGTTTGGGAGGTGATGTGCAGGGGATGTCTCTATCCAACACAGAGAAGCCAACAGGGTACACTAAACACATCTGTGGATCGGATATTTTGACTGTACCGGGCGGGAGACGTACCCGCTCGCAGTCAAGTCAATCTCCACATGGCCACGAAAATAGGCTAGGCGAAAGCCGGTCGGCATCGATATTTCGTCCCTTGGAAAACTATCTCATGGCCTCTTTTAATGGCTATGATACTATAAATTCTTCCTTTTCGACCGTGAGAACCCATCGTCCTCGAGTGGCATCCGAAGGGAATCAACCGTCAACAAACCTGCCTACGGATATAGCTTCCACGCCTCCAGCGATCCCACCGATTTTCCAATTGGACGCAAAAACTCTTCTGCTCAGTGATGTCGTGGAGAATGGTTCCTGGTGGACTGGAAATCGTGATGGAGCTCGTTCAAGTGACGACTACGCAAGGGACAAAACGTCTGAAACAGCCGGCGGGTTAACTAGCTCAAGGACCCCACGTATTAATTGGTCTGAGCTTGCTGAATGGTATCAAGAAATCATCCATGTCGGGGAATCATGGGTTGAAAAGTGGGAAAAAATGAAGCCTGAGGAGACTGATAGTCCGAGAAAAGTAGCGTTGGCCCAACTTTGGCATGCCACCGATGTTTGTCTTTTAGACCAAGAAATCGCAGAGTCACGACGCCATACGCAAATAACCCTGCTTAAAGTAACGGAGAACCTACTTCAGAGACCGAGGCGTCCTTTAAAGCGACCGGACGATATTCGGTTTCTCTTGATTTTACTAGAGAATCCGGTATTATATTCTTCTAGCCTGCGCGCAAACCCGAGATCAGCATGGATTACTAATGTTCAGAGGAAGCCTTATCATTACATACCTGAAGATCGTGGAGGTATTTGGAGCTATAATAGCAAGATTTCCCAGCACTCTCGCTCAACTTCGACGGATTCATCTAGCGAATTGCCAGACCGGCGCCCTCTTATTATCAAGCGGATTATCGGCCTTCTCTCGAATTTACCCGCTGACTGTCACCACATGCTGGTTTCCTGGTTTTCTAGATTTTCGGAAAGCCATTTCCGCCGCATTGTTGAACTTATTGGTAGTTTCCTCACGTATCGCTTAACTAGAGATGATAAACGGCGGCGAGTTAACGCGGCTAAACCCAGGAATGAAGATAATATAGATGATTTTGTTCCCACATTTTCATCTACTGGTAACACTACTCCAGCTCAACTTCACTCTGCTATCAATAGAGAAAATGCCCCGAAGCCTCCTGGAAATCAGCAGGCGGTTACGTATGGCAAAGACTGGCAAATCAGAGCAGCAGCAAAAGTCATGGCCCTATTGTTTTCGGCAAATAGCTTGTTCCACAACCGGAAACGTGATGGATTACGACCTCCCGGTGAAGAAATATTGAGGCTCGATGGTCAGGGCCGTAGACACCTTATTCCCATCAACGCATTCTACAACACGCTTTTAGATTATTCTGACCTTATTGCGGACTTTGAGGCTTGGGAGGGTCGTACTGGTCAATTTTCATTTTGTCAATACTCGTTTTTCCTGAGCATTTGGGCGAAAATAAGGATTCTCGAACACGACGCCCGGCGCCAAATGGAGGAGAAAGCCCGGGAAGCTTTTTTTGACAGTATTCTGGGTCGGCGAGGAGTAAGCCAATATTTGGTACTGAAGGTGCGGAGGGAATGTCTGGCAGAGGACAGCCTCCGCAGCGTCAGCGAGGTAGTGGGCACTGGGGAAGGAGAAATAAAGAAAGGTCTACGGATTGAATTTCTCGGTGAGGAGGGTGTTGATGCCGGCGGCCTTCGGAAAGAATGGTTTCTACTTCTAGTTCGAGAAATTTTCGATCCCCTTCACGGTTTGTTACACCCAAAACTTTTATTTTACTTTTGTGCAAAAGGCTGGAGCTGATTTAGTTGGTCAGGGCTTTTTGTTTATGACGAGCAATCACAGTACTGTTACTTCAACCCATACTGTTTCGAATCATCAGAGCAGTTCTTTTTGGTGGGCGTGCTCCTTGGCTTGGCCATATACAACTCTACAATTCTCGACATCGCTTTACCGCCATTTGCTTTCAGAAAACTCCTTGCATGTGCACCTCCAAATAACGTTCCAACCCTATCTACTCCCCAACAAAACTTCAAATGCACTTTGGAAGATCTCGCAGAATATCAACCTGCACTAGCAAAAGGCTTGCGCGATTTACTTACCTACGACGGCGACGTCCAGGAGACGTTTTGTCTTGATTTTGTGGTACAGATAGAACGATTTGGAGAGAAACTTGCGGTTCCCCTACGTCCTGAAGGAGAAAGGAAACTAGTCACCAACTCTAATCGCCGAGAATATGTTGACCTTTATGTCAAATACCTCTTAGACACAGCAGTGGCACGTCAGTTCGAACCCTTCAAACGAGGATTTTTCACCGTCTGCGGAGGAAATGCGATGCATCTTTTCCGTCCAGAAGAGATTGAACTTCTTGTGCGCGGTTCAGATGAAGCCCTTGATATCCCGTCGTTACAAGCTGTCGCCGTGTACGAACATTGGCGTACGGATCATCCTGAAAAAGAGCCAGTGGTGACTTGGTTCTGGGACTTTTTCAGCAGGGCCTCCCCCAAGGATCAGCGCAAAATTCTCAGCTTCATCACTGGTAGCGATCGTATACCTGCTATGGGCGCAACAAATCTTTCGATCCGCCTTGTATGCCTTGGGCAAGATTCAGAAAGGTTCCCAACCGCGAGAACATGCTTCAATATGATCGCCTTGTATCGCTATAAAAGCCGAGAGAAGTTGGAAGAGAAGTTGTGGCGCGCTGTAGTGGACAGCGAAGGCTTTGGATTGAAGTGAACAGCAAAATTGGAAAATATCCGTCTATTAACCCTATTTTTTAAATCCCCAATGGTGGTTGGGGTTTTTTCATGACCTAAGAAGTCCCTTCTCTGCGAAACCAAGACGTTCGTCGTCATTGCTTGTTTGTATTATTTTTAGCCCATGTTTTCTTTGATACCGTTTTCGTGGTCAGGTCTCTATGTATGTCTTCTATGCGCCTTTTAGGCTTCGTTCGCTTTTAGATCAATAAGAGTAGTTCTAGGAGCTATCTCCCATTGTCTATGGTTTGCCCGTATAAAGCTTGGAGCTTTGTGGTGTTTGGTGCTCTTATTGCTCTTTTATTGTTTAGCGCTGGTGCTTGGTTATGGTGGGTAGGTGGGGAGAACTTGATAATCTTTGCTTTTGCTTCCAGGTTTTTTTTTTTTTTTTTTTTTTTTTTTTTTTTTTTTTTTTTTTTTTTTTCCTTCATTTTTTTTTTTTTTTTTTTTTTTTTTTTTTTTTTTACTTCCATTATAGATGTATTCAGTCAGAGACNNTTTTTTTTTTTTTTTTATTTTTGCCGCTTCCCTCCCCCAATTTTCTTTTTTCTTTTTATAAAAAAAAATTTTTACCTCGTGCGCTGGCCATGGAGGTACTTGCTTAGAGATTCGATCGGACTAGTCGAGGAATGACAGCAACTTTCTTGTCACGATAGGTGCTGCTAGCCCATCTCATCCTCGTCATTGACTATGGGAGCCAAGGTCCGCTGCCAAATCTATCGGGAAAGCTTCAAGAAAGACACAAACATACTTAGTAACAAAGAATATGAGCCTCGATATGAGCCTCGAAACCCCAGCCGCACGCGAACGGGATACGAAGCTCGCGGGCATCAATGGTAACTAGAGTGACAAGCTCTACCAATGAATCTCATGGCGTGTTAGTTGTAATGTACGTTATAATAATAAGATCCGATTTTCGTAAGTTGAGTCGCGGTTCTTTACAACTTCTTACCTCTAAGCTTTTCAAAGTGCATGTAGAACATTCATTCCCCCGATGACAATAAAAATGGTAGCTTCTTATTTATATTTAATTTTACCTCAAGACCCGTCCCCCTCCTCCACCACCCCCCAGACGGGTATTATGTCGGCTATGCTAGCTATAGAGTTAACTCACAATGCCCACTCCCGCTTGCCGAGCTCACCGTTATTGCTTGAATGCTGAGGGTGCCAAGGTAGAAAGAATCTGGGCTCGCCAGGGGAATCCGAGGAATGGCGCATGGGGAGCTAGATATACGCGGATTTCTTTTCAGTAGTGTGCATCTCCCATTGCTAATTGATCTGGATGCACCGAAAAGACAGTTTCCATTGTGGACTAGAACTTGTCATTTTTAACTGTTTCGGGGTGAAGTGCCAAATAAGCCCAGATCGAGACCTCTGTCAAGTCCCCCAAGAATCCGAAGATAGCTATCAAGCTCGCAGGTTGGCGCGGGAGACGGGTCATGTGGGCCGAAAGAGCTCGATAGTCCATGCATCCCGCCGGGGACGAATGAACGGTGTGTGAGGTGTGAGGTGGCCGGCGTTGTTGAAGTGGTTCCTGGCGCGGACGAGGGAGGTCATGTGGCTCAGAGAATTTTCAGTGCACTGTTTCCTCGAGGTTTGCCGCTAGTTTAACTCCACAGCATGCTGTTGTGAGCTGCAATAATGAGATGAACGGATTACTTCCCATGTCCTTCTAAGACGCTCTCTGGCCAGATAACGTCATCCTGATTTCACTAAGGCCGGCTTGGGATTCAGTTTCGAAAATGTTGCAGCCAGAAAACAAGTTAAGTCTCGGATTTTCGTCGCTGCTTTAAGAGCGCTTTGGAGGCAACGAGCTCAAGCCGAAAAAATTTCAATATGACAGACGGAAAACGAAAACAAGAGCCCAAGGACTAGGCCGGTAGTCTCACATCTGAGGGCCGGAGATGGCAAGGAGACAAGGAATTATTTATTGAACCCATTGAAGCGGGGTTATGATGACTGGATGAGCCAAAACGACAAGCGCAAATAGACCAGCTAGTTCCTTCTGTTGAAGGGACGGCTAGGGAGGCAAAAAAGTTCAATTTCAGCTCTGGGCTCCTTATGCAGGATGATGCTGTCTCAACTTCCGCGCATTTACACATTTACACAGTAGCCACAATTGACTCCATAATTGAGAAGGCCAACACATCTTATCTCAGAACCATGTTCTAAAGTCCCCACAGTTTTTCCTAACCATTGTTGCCACGAGCTCTGAGGGCACACACCAGTTGACAGTCCAGTCCTCTCGTCCCATTGCAGACCTTCGCACTTAGGATAGTCGGTGGAGAAACAGACGAGGCATTCATTCGTATGTCATTATTATTCATGAGGAGTGAATCATGAGCAAAGCCAACCTTCAGAAGGTCACATTATTAGTTCGAGTTATTCGTACCAGATGAGGAGGCAAACGCTCCAAGTCGAAGCCTCATGTAAAGGAGCAGGTTGAAACTTTCGGCCAGGCGGAAGTGCCGGCGTCAGGTACAGGGGATAGAGGAAACAATAATATATTAACTACATACAAGTTATCTTAACTTACCTCAGGCTTCGAGCAAATATTTAGAAAATCGCTTCACCAATTGTAAAGGTATGTTGTAGTCTCTGTACCGAGGACTGGTCACAATCAGATAAAGTTCGCCTGGTTCTGGTAATATTCTTTTAGGGCTAAGTTAACTTGGTGACGCGCCGCAGTGGACCTCGACCATCCTCTCCGTTGGCCCCGCCATGTTGAGACGATGTCAGTTAGATTTCGGGAAGATCCTTTCGTACCATTACTCATCACTTCACCGATGCTTTCTTCAAAAACCTCTCTCCTTCCTCCTCTTCTTCCCTCTCTTCCCCTTCTTCCCCTTTTTCTATTTTCCATTCCTCCCATATTCTGCTCATCGTCATATCACACATCCCTAAATCCTTAGGTACGTCCGGAAGGACTCAGCTTACCCCAATTGGCGACAATTGATGATGAACGTTGCGACTAACCCATAAGCTGGCAGATATTAAACAGTGAACCTCCCTCCCGGACAAAATGGCCGCACATATCCCCAAGACTATGAAGGCTCTCCTGTCAGTATACCGCCATTTTGGATCTGCTCACGCAGTAAAATATCCAAATCCTGGATGTCCTTGAGAAGAGGATATGGGATGCGATTAAATTTCTTCCCATCTGTCTTTGTCCCTTGCTAACCATATGTGATAATTTTCGCGCTTAGGTACTCCAAGCCACGGGAGTTCGGAGTTGTCGAGATTCCTGTCCCAACTCTCCGTGAGAATGATGTCTTGGTAGGAGGCCTCTTGCTAGACCCCTATAATTGCGCTAGAGATGTCTGTTTATCGTGTTTCAATGCCTTCTGACTTCGCAATTTGTAGATTAAAGTAAAGGCATGCGGCGCCTGCGGCACAGACCTTCATATCCACGACGGAGAATTCATTTCAAAAGTAGGCTCAGAACCCTCCCTTGTTTTGGGTTCTGAAATATGTTCTGTCATTGTACCAGAAGCTAATCTAGGTGACGTCCTTAGTTCCCATTGGTTCCTGGTATGATGCAACCCTTCGCTCACACAAACGCTTGGATTTAGAATACTGAGTCTGTAAACTAGGCCATGAAACAGTCGGTGTTGTCGCTGCCTTCGGCCCCAAGGTCAAGGGTTTCACTGTTGGTGAACGTGTCGTCGCCGACAACTCAGAGCTCTGCGGAGAGTGCTTCTACTGTCGACGGGGAGAGGAGCTTCTCTGTGAGCACTTCGAGGCTCACGGTGTGACGATGAACGGAGGATTTGCTGAATATTGTGCTTATCCTGGTAAGACAAAGCTCCCAACCAGCTCAGGCCCAGTCGCTTAAAATGGAAATGGTTCCTGACATTTCTGGGTCTCTTTAGCTGGCCGGGTATTTAAGTTCAAGAACCTTTCTGATGTCGATGCCACATTGCTTGAGCCGGCATCATGCGCTGCGCATGGCCTCGATAAGATTGCCCCCAAGATGGGCTCCTCAGTCCTCATGTTTGGCGCTGGTCCCACTGGTTTGGTAAGTCTTCACCGACGTTCGAGGAAATTCCCATCCGTTTCCTTGACCTATTTCTCTCACACACGCCATCCTGTTAGGTTCTCGCGCAAATGCTCAAATTGAACGGCGGTTGCAAAGTCGTCATTGCTGCTCCCGAGGGCCTCAAAATGAATCTGGCCAAGAATCTCAACGCTGCTGATGAATATGTCGAGCTCTCCCGTAAAGATCCTAGCGCGCAGTTCGCCAAACTGAAGGCAGATAACCCGTACGGATTTGACATTGTTGTCGAGGCCACTGGCAGCGTGAAGATTCTGGAGGATGCCATCAACTACTGCCGCCGGGGTGGTAAGCTTGTTGTGTACGGTGTATATGCTGACGCGGACCGCGTTTCGTGGCCGCCATCAAAGATTTGTATGTAATTCGTTCTTTCCCCATCCCCATTTTGATATGTATTACCCTCTTTTTGTTTATGCTTGACTAACTTCTCTTTTCTCCTTCAGTCGGCGACGAAATCACCATTCTGGGAAGCTTTAGTGAAACTTACAAGTTCCCCGCTGCCATCGATTACCTTGATTCCGGCAAGGTTAGAGTTGACGGAATTGTAAACAAGGTCTTCAAGCTCGAACAGTGGGCTGAGTGCTTGGAGGCAATGAGGAATAAGTCTGCCATTAAGGCTGCTATCGTATTCGATTAGGATATATCCCTGGCTGCGTATATATATATTTTTTAGGAATTTATTTTTTGGTCAGTACGGTTCATAGGTTAGCCGAAAAAATATAAAAAGCGTATGGTTCTCTGGATATTGAATATAGGTCGGGCGGGTAAATAAGATTTTTCAAAACCACCATGGATATTAGTAGAATAATCGATTTTTAAGTGATCATAAGTGTATCCTCGACAGATGGTTATTCCTCAAGCACATTCAATCAATCTGGTAATTGGAAAAGCATTTACTGCTGATGACTGCAAGCTCGCCCTTTAAATATGCCCGCAATTGAGGACCTTGGGCATAAAACCCAGGGTGTGATTTTGTAATGGGGCTACTGGGCCTGGTTCTTGTGAGGGATGCCCAATTATCATCACCATAACTCTGTTGTTCTTGTTCTTGTGTCATATCCCTAGTTGGCAAGGTTGTATCCGCACCCTGAACATGGTTCATCGATGCCCAGGGACAATTTGCCGAGCCAGTCCGTACCTTAATCAGGTTAGAAAAGAGCATGAAGGCGGAAAGTGTTCGGACAGAATGAAAACCCTCCGCACAGCAATATGTGATGTGGATGATCATGGAGCGATACAAATTTCCCGCGTTAACCCAGACTTCTTTAACTTAACCAATTGCAGAAAGATATTGTCTTTGATGTGCTTTTGCAATGTCCCTTTCTTTGTCCCAAAAGCGAACCTCCTCATAAGGCAACTCTATAAATACTTATTTGCTGTCATATTTGAAGACAGCACTGGATCAGGAGTGCGTGTTACAAATCAGACATGCTCTGAGAATATCAACTTACGTTTTCGAATTGGCAAGGTATCCTCCACCACTCCACTCTGTAAAGGCGTGTACCGTAGTATGGGTCGGCTGCACAATATGGGGCCTGAAAACTTCCGACTAAAAGTGTTCTCTGAACTATACCGCTCAATTGCCGTTGAATAGCGTAGGATTCTTGCAATGAGGTCAGCGGTAACGTGGGTTGAAGGCGAAACCTCATCAGCCTATTGTTTCTCAGTCTGGACAATTGGATATAAATCGATATTCAATGAGGTAGAGTCCGTATTTCCAAGCTCTCGATCCAAGCACATCCAAAAATAGCAGGCGGGGTTGCGATAAGGTTTGTCAGCCGCAGAGCTCCTAACTGGTCCAAGCTGTTGGAGAAGTTGTGGCTACAGAAAAGTGTAGCTTGTGTGTTATATTACCTATCTAATGAATAATAAGAGCATATGATTGCAGTGGCTGTGTAAGCCCTGTAACCTCACAGCAGCTAAGCAGGTCTCAGGCCGAGAATAAAAGGATTCGAGGTTATGCACCATCAGAATAAGAAAAGTCGACTGATCAACCCTGCAATAGTTAGTTATGCTACGGGGGGCAAAAGAGCTTAATCACCTCCTCTGCCATACTGATAGGGGAGGATGAATCACTCAAGCTAAGCCTCTTCAACACCCCCTTTCAGACTCACTTTATCAGTATGGCAAATAAGTTCTTCTTTTGATACTACTTTTTATCTTCATTCTATTGATGATCTAAGGTTTCACTAAGTGATTAATTACAGTTTTATTCCCCATACAATAAGATCTGTCTGTGTAGTAGCAGGCTCTGAACTAGACTGGCCGTGTGAGTGGCATTCATGTAATTGATATTTTTATTACTGGGCAAGTGTTGTTGTGAATGCAGTAATTGATTGATTTGAATGTCTAGCCGTGCTCGACTAGCTCTCTGTTGCAGACAGCATATGCACTGTGGACTTGATGACCAGGTGTTAGATAGTAGTGGTGCCACAACTTGTCATACATACTGGGTTTGACTGTTGATCCATTAGCATGTCATTTAACATTCTTAGATCGAGATTTTATGAGTCGTATTTCTGTGCTCAAAAGCTAGACAGACGATCTGCTTACTCTTTTCTCCGGAGTTGCAAGGTCTGTATCCCCATGCAGGCCCCTACACCAGGCTCTACTCACCCTTCGTTATGCTAATATTTATCCTATCAGACCCTTCGCGCTGGACTTGCCAGAATGTTTACTGATCCGCTTCGAACATCGTAGACTGTCGTTTGATAGTATGCGCATAAAGCCCAATGTATTTCCCACTTGCTGAATACTTCATGAACAAGTACTCGTATCTTCTGCACCTCGAAAACAGGCAGTAGTTCGAATCCAAAACTCTACAATTATCCGCTCCGTGGACATTTGCCCAACGAGCTGATTGACAGGAGAGTCTCAAAAAGTTGGTTACATGGTGTTCTTCGCCCCGCTGACGGTAAGCTGCCGACTGCTCAAATTATCCTACTGGTCTCACCGGAGATCTGCTAGGTAGTGCACGCACATATTTCTCTCGTTTCGCCTGCTAACGGGAGTAGAAATCTTGATTCCAAGTGTGGAAATCACTCATAACGGAATTTTTTCGGCTGTAATTCGCACATACCCCCTGTTTGTGGATGAAATTTGGGGGTATCTAGCGCGCGCCCTGCGCAATGTGGACAGCCACACGGCTAAGGTGATTCCATAAGCCCTGTGATAATCACCTCCTCCGAGTCGCATGTCAGGAGGTGCGTATAAATTCCGAGGATCTCACTGTGGTCACTGTAACCGCGGGCTATACAGATTCGATGCCACCTAGGCCTTGGATATTCTTCGCAGGAAGAACTATGAAACAAGTGAAGTCCCATAGTTATCATTGCCCTGGGGACTTTGACGAAGCTCATGGTTATATTTATTTATGTGGAAGCCAGACAAATAATATTGGCCGAGCCGAGCAAAGCAAAAGTGCATCGCTTCAATTTAGACTCTTGCGCGGAAGGACTGAAGATAAAGAAAGTAGCCCTCCCCCTCTCCGAGCCGACAACAAATGCAGCACGGCGCCGCACAGATGCGGAGGGAATGCGGATGCAGCTAGCAGGTGGGGCTTGGTGGCTTATGGCCAGAGCTTGGGACTAATGTTAGCGACAGGGCAGCTGACGCGCCAGACGAAACACTCCATGTCACAACCAGGACAACAGCAATGATAGCGAGCCGTTGCCAATAACTTCATGATACTAGAGGCAAGACACCTTAGACAAAGTCCGCCCTCGCCAAATACTATCCCGCCGGAACAAAACACGTCTCGCCCGCGTTACCAACTTCTCCGAGAAAAGACCGCTGACCTAGCGCAGTAGGGAGACCGGTTGTTGGATGTCACATTTCGTCCCTCCCCCCAGTCTCAAAAGCGCAATGACAGCCAGAGCACTGCATGTTTTTCTCTGTCTTTGTAGTTAAATAATGCGTTTATGTATGTCAGTTACGCCTACCATTATTGTATTCATGCTTTGGTGCGCATCGCAATACTAGCCACCAATGGCCCCCTCCTGACTGCTATTATCCAATACTCTTTTTCTTTTCGTGGTCGTTATGAGCCTCATTGCTCAGAGCTTGATTTTCAATACGTTCTTTCATTGAAATCAGAATCCTACGGGGTATTTTGCAAAGCATGGGTACGATTTTTCCTGTTGGAGGCAAATCAACATATCATTTTTGGAAGACCTGAAGTGGTCCCTCCCAAGTCGACTTTGTGGAGCCCAAGCTCCGTTTTGGAAAAAGTGTTTGGACATCTTTTGCTAATGTGCCGTTATAGCTGCAAGCGCTTTCGATGCTGTGATCCACGCTGTTCCGTCAGAAGGTTCATTCTTAACAAGGCCGGTGCTTGTAGATGTGAGAAATGTCTACTCCTATCTAACCGCCACGGCCACCCTCTATAGTTTGGTACTGATACCTGCCACAACCCTACAGCCCAGCATCTCCTTTGAGCTCAGCATAGGTGATAAGATCCAGACCCTATCAACAACGAACGTTAGAAATGGCGACGCGATCCGAGGCTTGCTCTACGTCCCGGAGCTTGATCTCGAAGACCCATGCCGGCAGGCAACTACTCCTTTCATACCAGCCAACGTAACTCGCCTCTCTGATATTCCAGGTCCAAAAAGGTCAATATCTCTTGCTCCTTGGGTCTCTTCTGTATGTACAACATCTTTTTTGGCAGCACTGTCGCGAAATCCTCCCTACGCAGCGGTTTTCTACCGGCCAGATGAATCTACTACTACTCCTCCTTCGGCCAGTCACCCGACCTGGGATCTAGGGGACGGCAATATGTGGAAGACTACGAATCGTTACCCTGTTTATGCGATCCCTGGCGTGTACGGTGCCAGTGTGATGCGTGCCCTGAGCGAGTACTCTGGGAGTGTTGCTGACGCCCCATACGCAGAAGACCTTCTGAGAAGATTCCAGGGCAGTGACGTGGTTCGGGTGTCTTCGAAAATTGCCATAAGTAGTCCGAGTTCTCCATCCTCCGAGCTTTTAGGAATTTTGGCTGACCTGTTCACATAGGAAATACCACAGGTGGCCTCCCAAGCCTCTGGATTTTCCTCTTGGTCGTTGTAGCCATTCTAATTTGTATTGCTCTTTTCTCGTCCATCGCTATGCGGTGTATTCAAGCGCGCCAACTCCGTTCCTTGGAAAGGAGAGTCGCGGCAGGAGAAGTTGACCTGGAGACTCTAGGTATTAAGCGCTTAAACGTCCCACAAGATATTCTAGATAAAATGCCTCTCTATATCTGTAATGGGTCAGGTAGAATTGAACGTTTGATACTCCCTACTACAGAGATGACCCCAGAATCGATCGACGAACCGTCCAAATTACCACTAGATAAAAGAAGTTTTCTTCAATCGATTTCGGACTGGAAGTGGATATCAAGTATATCGCAAGCCCTCTATTCTCGTAAATCACGATCTACATCACCTCCTCCGCCACTCTCTTCTGCCCCAGACACTGGGAATTCTCTTCCTTCTCCAAGATCACAAACTACGCCCATCGATAACAACCAACGACACCATGTCGAACCTACTTTCGCACAAACAACTTGTCCAATTTGCCTCGACGACTACGACTGGGGCGAAACCACAGTCCGTGAACTTCCCTGCCAACATATTTTCCATCCCGAATGTATCGATAATTTCCTCCTGCAGAATAGCAGCCTTTGCCCAGTTTGCAAGAAAAGTGTACTTCCCCGTGGATATTGCCCCGAGAAAATTACGCGCGTTATGGTTCGCCAGGAACGACTCGCTCGAAGGGCTCGTCCACCACAAACGATAGAGCTTGGCAGTGGTGGTTATGACACTGCATTGCCTACTTCCTTGGGCAACGGAGACGAATCGCTCCAAAACAGAGCCAGTGAGAATCGCGGCGGCTTCCGAAATTCCGTTGTGGATGTGCTAAGGCAGCCGAGAACCAGCACTCAGGTCACAGTTTCACCTGCGACAGGTGATAGATTCTCAAGGCAGCGGCAAGAAGAAATGCGCATGAGAGCTGTGGCGATGCTTGGCTATCGACCTACGATTGTAGATGAGGAGAGAGCGCAAGACGCTTCTCGGTCAAAATGTAAGCCCAACTAAATCCCTGTAACTGGTAACTTAACTTTATCATTATGTTTGCTCGGGGTCGTTGTCCCCTCGCACTAATTTATTCGTGCTCACACATCTTTTTTGGTAGTGCGCAAACTCCTGCAAATACTATTTCCAATAGTTCGATAAGCTGGATGGATGCCAACGGACTTTTACCGTTCCTAACCCTACCCATGATTAACCCGCCTAACGAATTATGATTGGCATTCTAGTTCCATTTTGCATATGGACTAGTCTGCGGAGCTGTTGAGCGTGATACCCACCAAGTTTTGCTAAATCTTGTTGATAGTTGAATCCTCTGGGCATCATTGTTATGACCTGCTCTTATATATACTGCAAGGCACTGTTATTTATTGCATTCATTATTCGTTATCTTCACAGCCGCCTCCGACATGTTCTAGTCACCAGCCAACATACATAGCGTTTCTCCTTTTCTCCTTTTTCCTTCCTTTTTACCTAGCACTCTGCATCATGTCCTGCGATTGTACCCCTTCTACGCACTTTTTCTACCATCTCACGCATATACTAAATTGTCAAATCCCAAGGTATCAGATGAGGACGGAAGTGAAACTTCTAGACGCACAAGCGACGTAATTGTGTCTTCATTTGTTTATATATATATATATTTGAGATATTCCGGTACATCTTTAGAAGTATATATGTAACTGGGTGACGATAATGAATACCTCGTTTTATTGTAGGAATTTCATCGCCCGTCGCTGTTGAGTCACATTTTTTTTTAGCCCAGATGAAGGGTAAGGGATACGTGACCTCACCAGAACCTATAATGCTTCTGATAACTAAACGCAGTGAGCCAAGAATTATCATATCGCCGGGGTGAAGGAGATTTAGTTATATCTTTAAAAGAACCGCGTCAAAGCCTCCTCTGTAGCCGCCTTAGCATGCATGTTAGGTACAATTTCCGCCCGTCTCGGCAGTAGGGTCAATAGAAGTGAGAAGTCGACTTGAATCCCACGGAATGACATACAGGACGGTCATGGTACCCGAACCCAGTGTTCATGTCTCGAGCGTATAATAGGATGACAATGCACAAACAGACAGAAAACCACCCAAATTCCAGGTGAATCTGACTGAGCGAATGTGGAATGTGATTATGTTCACTCGAGGCCTCAGTCGTGGTTCCAGAGGTATGGGTTAGATGGATACGAGTGTTCGAATGATGTTGAAATTTCAAAAAAAAGTCGCAAGTCCCAACAGAGTGGATCTCCCAATTTCGCTGAAGGGACGAGAAACACGAGAGCGTCCGGTTAATCAAAGGCCGGGTTGTATGAAACAGTGTTAGGTCGCTAAAGCCTACATCACGAGGCAAATTTATCGTGTTTTCCCTTAACCCTAGCATTCAAAATCTCCTCATGGTAGGAGCCTTCCTTTCTCGCCCTTTTCAGCCGTTTCACTTCGTGGTCTTCCAGTTTCCTCCCCACCGCAGCTTCCAATTCCTTGCGACTGATTTTCTCCAACGCCTTGGACTCTTTGGATGCCTTTAATTTTGGCTTGAAACGCGCCTGCATACGGACGCGGCATGTAGTAGTGAACGAGATACTAGATGCATCACCACGGATCTCGACTGCTGATGCAGGCGTAGATGCGGAAGTGCCGCCGGGTTCCTTTATGGAGAGGAAGGCTTCTCTATCGCCACCTGCCACTTGGAAGGAGAATGTACTGGGTAAGTCGGGTGAGGGTATTGGGACAAAGGATTCGTAAGCCGATACGGCAGGAGTGTTAGCGCTTAAGATTCCATATTTATCGCAACTTAAATATCTATATGATTCTTTAGTGATCAGCCAAATATTCCAGGATGTTGAAGCCTGAAACCATTGTATCATGATTGGCTGTGAGCGTCAAAATCTGGGAGTAACTTACCGCCCATGATGTCCCTTGAAATTGATACCTTCAGCGCCCGCGACTTTCGTAGCAACCCACACTTGCCGCACGTCATGCGGCTCAGCTGTGGCTGGGTCCCCTTCTATGAGGTTTTCAATTTCAAGAGCAAACACTTTCCCGTTGCCATCGCATGAGATGCACGTGGGCGGGCTCGAGGGCAAAACAATGACAACGGGGCCTAGTATGTCTGTCGGTGAGTCTGCAGAAACCCAATTTTGATCCTCCTCGGCGGCATCGGCATCTTCAGGATTCTCCTTGGAGTTGCTTGCAGGATCAGGGCGTTGTGCAAGAGATTGGTCATCTGATTCAGTCTGGGGGCGCTTGCGCTTCTTGCGTTTTTTATCACCCTTGAAGGTTAGCGGTTTAACCATTGTATTGTTTTATTCACGCTCCTTTTGTTATATACAATTCAACCCTGGACTGGACTCCGAGCCAGTGATATGTGTAGCGGCGGCCGCCTCAGTGGCGTTGCGTTGCCCTAGCGATCGCCTCGCCCACACGTGATCTCACCTGTATATAATAATACGTAGCTAGCCGATCCGAATAAAGAAGATTAACCATCCCACAGGTTATAGCCCGGTACAGCAAGTTCTTCAAAAAACGCACGTGTTTATTGAAGATTACGCTGCCAACACGTCTGGATAGGTTCAAATAATCACGTTAAAAGCTATATTGAGAACGCCTGTTGCCTCTGAGTGGCAGAAGATCGCGAGATCTTGTCGAGCAGATTGTGCAACCGCGTTACCCCTATAAGCTACGAACGTAAACACCCATTGCAGGGGATCTTAAGATCCTACTTGCTTTTTCATCTTTCTCATCTTTTTCTCATTCGGAAGATCTTTCATCTTACGCGTTTTTCATTTTCACTTTTCTTTTGAGATACCCCGATCGTGCAAGATCAATGAGCGGATTGCCTATCCCTCGATCTGAACGTAAGAGATCGCTCCGTTCACATTCAAGAGCTGTGGCAGCAGGCATCCCGCCTACTGTAGAGGAATCAAGCTCTGGATCGGAAGAAGAAGAGGTTACCCAATACGAATTGGCCCCTACGGACGATATGGATACCCCTGAGCCAAGCGGACGCGTTGACAAGGGCAAAGCCCCTGAGCGCGATAGCTCAGAAGAGAATACTCCATCGCCGATGCCCACTAACATCAATATGCCTACTCCCAACGCGGCTGGCACTATTACGATGACTACGGCCGATTTATTGGCGTTTTGCCAGCACATGATGAACACGCGTCAGAACGTTCAAAACAATGACAATATGGACGCGAGACAGGAGATTCGAGAATATCAACGCGAGGTGCAAGCCTCTATGGATACGAAAGCCGTCACTACATTCGATGGATCCAACTACCAGGCGTGGAAGATTGGAATCCTGGCGGACGCGGAAGTGATAGGTGGAACCGACATTTTGACGAAGAATCAGCACTCACCCCCTGGATTAGAAGGTTTGGAAAAAGAACGTTGGAGCGTACGTACGAAAGCCTTGTATAGACGTATGTTGCAATCACTTATTGGACCCGTTAGAACGACGATTGGAACCTTGGAACCGGATAATGCTGCCGCGTTATGGGAAAAGATTGGTGTTGAATACGCTGTCTCCTTGGCGGAAGAACGTATGAACATCATGAAAAAATTGGCTACCCTGCACGTCAAGGATAACGATTATCTTGCGTTCCAAAGAAGATTCCGCTACCTGATTGCTCGTCATAAGGAACTAGCGGACGATCCAGAAGATTTTTACCATGATCTATTCCTTATTGGTTTGAGAGAACATCAAAAAGCTTTTGTCAAGACGCGACTTGATGATTTTTACGCGACTGGCCAAGATCCTATTTGCAATATTGACATTGACGATCTTATGAAGCAGTTGACGAATCGTACGAGCAAGACCAAAGACGAACGCCCCAAGCCTCAACGAGCTAACGCGGCGACGTCTTCGTCCACGTCCACTACCCCCACCACGTCGGATAATAACCCCTCGGGCAGATCTAAGTGCGAAGTCTGCAACTCGAATAGGCACGCGAAGGACACTTGCTGGCGTTTACCCGAGCTGGCTACTGAACAATGGCGGGAGGCGAATAAAGCACAAAATATTACATGCTAATCACGGACGATGCCACCCGTTATAGGTGGATTTATTTCCTACACTCCAAGGACCAGGCGTTCGATTATTACATCCACTGGGTCCAATTTATGAAGAATCTGGGTTTCGCGGCACCTGCGTATGTAAGGACTGACATCGACGGCGTCTTCCGATCGGCGAGAATGACCACCTCGATGATTAGCCACGGCACGATTTGGGAGCCGACGACCCCCCATTCCCCCCACCAAGATGGCGTTTCGGAACGCGGCATTCGGACGAT
>JAFEJD010000722.1:0-22101 GCA_018296065.1 Blastomyces percursus
TTTCTTTTCTTTTTCTTTTTCCTTTTTTTTTATCCACTTAAATTCACTCCGAATTCCCGCCCTTGGCTACCACTCCGCACCTGAATATTCGTTAACATTCCATCCTAGGACTCGTCATTCACCATTCACCTAATCCTCGATGCCTTGACCTGCGGAACATCCAGCTGCTTTTATTTATTTATTTTCTTTTCTTTTCCTTTCCCTACGCCAATTGTTCCTTTTCCGCACGACGAGAGGCATTCCGAAGACGCCTAATTGAAAATAACAATAAAAATCTGGAAATATAACACAAAAAAGAGCCAAAAAAAATTGGAGAGGAAAGACTGCCGACATGCTCCCAAAGATCCCCTTGGTCCACCAACAGGGCCACCAACAGAGCCGCTCAAGGTCCTCCAAAAATAGTGCGTCACGAATTTCCCGAAGTCTATATGATTGCGACTGTTTTTATTTCTCCTTATAGATGCCGGAATCTCCTGTGGAATTATAGCTTCTACGGCCTGGAATTGTTTTACTAACCATCTCCTCTTTTTTTTGGCAATTTTTGTGGCCCATATAGATAGTGTTTCGTCCTTCGATGAGTCGAGCGACGCATCTTCTCCCAGTGCAGAGGATGAGACAGTGGTAGAGCCGGAGCAGGGGAATGGTGAGCCCCATTCGAGCGTGATGTTATATTAATGGCCTCCAGAATCCCCTCCTCCCCTCATTTACTACCTACCCCTCAGCAGGACGTGCAGTTTGATATATGAAGGCTTAGATATTAATCGTTTTTATTTGCATGGTCAATTTTTAGTCCTGACTCATATCATTTCGCAATTGCGGCCGGGTGCGGACCTGGGCAGAGTTACGCTTCCCACATTCATACTGGAACCCCGATCAATGCTGGAACGGATCACAAAGTGCGTCGGGAAATTCTATTGATAGTTTACACTTCGCAGATGATGAACAAGCAATTGGCTAACGGAAATCAAATCATGAACAGCTTCATGGCCCACCCCGAAACGCTCCTTCCAATGCCGGCAATCGACGACCCTGTCCAACGATTCGTGTCCGTGGTTAAGTTCTACCTCAGTGGATGGCATATAAGACCTTCGTACGTCCTGAACATGAGATCTTAAACGGATATCTTTTAACAGCAAAATTTTCGTGGCTAATAAGATCCCGTGTGGTTGACCATTGATGCTAGGGGTGTTAAAAAGCCATTGAACCCGATCCTGGGTGAAACTTTTACATGTTATTGGGATTACGAGGACGGCACCCGCAGCTACTACATTTCTGAACAAACTTCCCACCATCCTCCCAAGTCGAGCTACTTTTTCATGGCCCCCGAACATCATATACGAATCGACGGCACGCTGAAGCCGCGGAGTAAATTTCTGGGAAATTCAGCTGCAAGTATGATGGAAGGAATAGCAATACTGTCCTTCTTGAACAGGGGCGAACCTGGGAAGGGTGAAAGATAGTATGTTGAAATGTTGAAAATTCTGACGGTTATCTATACCTTTGATCCGCTAACCCGTTAATTTTTGTAGTATCGTGACCCAACCGAATATGTATGCTCGAGGTATCCTGTGGGGAAAGATGAAGTATGAACTCGGAGATCATAGCTACGTAAGATGTCCCGAGAACAACCTGTCGGCGGATATAGAGTTCAAAACCAAAGGCTATTTTTCTGGAACCTACAATGCCATTGGGGGCGCCATAAAAGATGACAAAACAGGAGAGATACTCTATGAGCTATCAGGGCTTTGGAACGGTGAGATGTTCATAAAAAATGTTTCTGTATGTGCTTACAGGCATACATCTATTTCCCCTTTCCTCTTGTTTTCTCACGCTTGGTGGCTAACGGAACTCATAGACTGGACAAAAAGATCTTCTTTTCAATGCGACAAATGCAAAACACACACCTCCTCTCGTCAGACCAATAGAAGAGCAGGAGCCACGTGAATCACAGAGACTTTGGAATAGCACAGTCCAAGCGCTAATTGCTCGGAACCATGATCTTGCCACGGAAGAGAAAACCAAAATTGAAGACAGGCAGCGGCTTGAGGCATCAAAGAGGGTGGAAGATGGAGTGGAATGGCGGCCCAAACTTTTCCGTGCAGTTCAAGGCGGGCCGGGGGGCCCTGAGGAAGGTGAAGAGGATCTTGAGTGGATTCTGAATGCGAAAATGTAGGTGGAAAATTATGCGCTAATGGAATTGGTCACCGAACTGCCTTCTAATCCTAACCTTCTTCACCCAACAGAGACCCAAAAAATCCGCCCGCTGCCGTGAAACAAATCCTTTGCGTTGCTGCAATTCTCCCGGGCCAAAAGCCTTCCTGTCAATTCGAGATACCACCCCATCCTTCATCGCGATCAATTAACGTAGAAACTGGCTCCCCTTCAGATCAACCGGCACCCACCACCACCACGAAAACTCCAATCGCCCAACAACATAATAATGACAATCTCATAGACTTTACCGAGGGGCATCTTAATGAGAACAAGACTCTGAAGTCAGGAAACTCAGGAGACGCCATGGATATCTTGGGTGGAGATGGCCAAGGAGATGTCCCCGCCCAAGCTTCCGCTCCCGCAGGTTACCAACCCCAAGACATGTCAAATATCATGACGCCGCTGCAGGCCACAAAAAGTACAATACAAACACGAACCCTGCATGGGCGAGATTCCACCGCCTCAGACGATGACGATTTCGTTGACGCGCAAAGCTAAAAGAATGGAGAGAAAGGGGCCCGATTTCTTTTTCCCCTCTCGCGATCTGGCTTTGCTCTGCGCTTTTCTCAGCCTGATTCCTCGCGCTGATCTATATACAACTTGCTTGAACTGTCTCATCCACGACGCCAACTTTGTGCAGCAAAGATTTATGCCATTAATTATCTAAAAGCGTGTCCATTGGCCTAAACTACAACTGGTCCATCGGGAGTTTCATGCGTGGAAACCGGGCTAAACATCACTGCCAGCCCATTCGTCCCCTCCGAAAATATACTTAAAATAATACACCACCAACAGGCCGACCTAATTTGTTTCCTGCAGAAAGAGAACTAAAATAAAATTGAAAGGGGGAGAAGAGCAGACAAAAAAGACCCTATGAGTTAGCGGCGCTGGGGCTGGGATGAGCATCTGGAGTTTTATGGCCTGGCTTGACATGTTTACATTTCATTTCCTTTCCTTGTTTTAAGGGAAGAAAGGAAGAATAATCGATCGAAAAGTGGGAGGAAAAAAAAGAAAATAACACTGAGGGGAAGAGAGGAGGAATCGAACATATATTCTCTAACTTTACCGGCCTCGCCTCCGAACTCACCACCACTGCAACCCTTTCCCTACCAAACTATTATTATTTATTTTTTTTCTCCTTTCTTTCATGATGGATGACGATGACGATTATTGTTTATTTGTTTACTGTTTATCCTTACTCTTTATCAGCATTGGCATTGGCATTGGGCGTCGGTATCGTCCAAAACAAAATCATGAACCCCCCTTTTTTGAATACCTAAGCAGGAAAAAATCCCAGTTTTCATCAATTAGGAGATTTAGCAGCGTCCTTCTTGTGTGTTGTGGAGGATGTTTATTCTCACGGCTTTTTATAACCACTTTTCAACAATTTGTGGTTGTTTTGCAATTCTCTACCTAGTTAGGTATGGATTTAATTACTTTTTGCATTATTTTCAGTTGGTTATCCATATGCATATATTTATATATAGAATATTATTTTTATCATAAGAGAGAATTGACGATGAGATATGCTCGGCATTGCAATGTAGAGTGACTATGACTCGTCTATAATGGAGTACTCTTAACGAGGTAGAAAGAAAACAATAACAAGCGATCCGCCGAGAAACTCCAAGAAAATAACTCCATGCCAAATCCATCCAGCCATACTATCCACAGCAGATACAAAAAGAAATACACTTAAATGTAGACAATAAAGGACGCAGGGGGAATAAGGGGGCAAAAAAAAGGAAATACGTGAACCAAAATAACAGCCTAGATATCCCAAGCACAAGGAAAGAGAAGAGACACACATAAAAAGGGGGAAAAAATAGTTCCCCGCCCAGGGGAAACTCAAGCGTACAACTCCCCCCGTATACCTAGCGCTCTCTCCATATCTCTCCTCCGACTCCATCTGCCCCCATTACTCCCCGCCCCATCCCTATCCTCCTGCTCCGCCTCCATCATCTCCTTCTCCTCCTCAATCTCCCTCTCCACGTCCTCCCGCAGGCCCATAATATCCGGTGGGATATGGCTCAGCTGCACGCTCGGCGCGCCGTTGATGTAGCGCAGCTGCTCCAGCACCGCCTGCGTCACCGACTCCAGGTACGCCTTCGAGTTGCGGTTCTCTAGCCTGCGCATGTCCGACAGCGGCGGGAAGAGCGAGCAGTCCGGTTTGAAGTGGGTGCGGAAAGGCAGCGAGTCCGGCAGGCGCGGGTTAATGTCCTGCGCCCCGTCGATGCAGATGGCCGTCTCGTACGCCCAGAGGCGCGACACGTTGCGCGGCGTATACCCGCCGCCGCCCACGACTAGCGTCGGCAGGCCGAAGCTCTTGGTGTACGCGACGCAGGCGCCGTGGGCACGGATGTTCAGGTTGAAACAGCCCAGACGGTCGCAGCCGAGGCTGTCGGCGCCGCATTGGAGGACGATCGCGCCGGGCCGGTAGGTGTTGATGGCGGGGCCGATGATGGTTTTGAAGAGCGTGACGTACTCGCCGTCCTCTATGCCGTCGTGCAGGGGCACGTTGAGCGCGTGATGCGCGCCGGGATTGAGCGGGTTGGAGGGCCCCGTGTCGTCCAGGCCGCCGGTGCCGGGGAAGAAGTTATCCTTGTCGTACTTGTGGAAGGAGACGGTGAGGACGCGGTCGGTGGACCAGAAGGCCTGCTCGACGCCGTCACCGTGGTGCACGTCGATGTCGATGTACATGACGCGCGGGTGCACGCGGAGCAGCTGTAGGATGCCCAGCACGATGTCGTTGATGTAGCAGAAGCCGCTGGCTTCGGATTTCTTGGCGTGGTGCAGGCCGCCGGACCAGTTGATGGCGATTTCAGACTGGTTGTTGCAGAGCTTGCGCGCGGCGTCGAGGGTGCCGCCGGCGTAGTGGGAGCAGTAGTTGAAGAGGCCGTCGAAGACGGGGCAGTCGTCGCCAAAGTTGAAGCCGGCCATGCGGTCGAGGAGAGCACCGTCTTCCATGTCGGAGGGGATGACTGATTGGAGAAAATCTAGATACTCGCGGGTGTGAAACTCGGCCATCTCCTCATATGTGGCCTCGCGCGTCTTGTACAGGTCCATGGCATGGTGCATGCCATAGGCCATGACTATCTGCTTGGTGAGGGTGAGTCGCCATGGTTTCATGGGATGCGACGAGCCGAAGTGGTGAGGCTCGACGTCCGGGTTTGCGTGCCATGATACCGTGTATCCCTTGGGCCGCTTAAAGCCTTCATTCTCCACTTCACGCGCCGTCTTGCGGTCTAATGATAGCGACGTTTGGGCCACCGCTGGGGAGGCATATTCCTGGACAATCGTGGATCTGGCCATGGGAAAAGGGAATAATTTCAATGGGTGGGGTATCTAGGATGGATCAGAGGAATTCGGGGGTTCTCAGGCTTCGGGATCTTCTCATGATCGAATCCCGCTGATTGTCTGCAAACCGTAACAAAAGGCAATGTGTGTCTCAAACGTCAATACGCGATATCAGGGACTTTAGGAATACGCGCATTAATTGGTTTGTGTTGCCAGCGTTGGAAGGGAAGTTGACATTGAATCGGGATCCAATCACGAGAAGAAGTTTGACATGCACGCCACACCACGCTAGTATGCATTAAGCTAGCGTGCAAACCTTCCTGTGGCGAATTACGCTGCGTAGACTGCGTTTGGACCCGGGGTTATGGTCCGTGCACACCCTTGACGAAGCTAGTCCTCTTTCGCCAGAGTCTCGATTTCTCGAGTGTTCTGCAATCTTCTGCCTTTTACAACCTCCACTGGAGCACCGCCCAATACCCGCACTTCCTTAGCGTCTCGTCGCCAACACGACGGGGAAATCGCATTTGTAATTCTCAGCGAGGTCAAGCTACTCCTGGAATACGTTTTACACCCAACGCGGTTCACGCTTTCATCAGCGCAGAGTACTCCCTGTGGACGGCCTTGGTGGCGTGAATTTGAGATCGTAACCCTATCGACATTTGGGTAGCCTGACTTGGTGAATATGGCTCATACGGAAGATTGCTCCACCGTGCTGGAGCAGTTTATTCATGATGGTAAGTATTTTCTGGGAAGAATTTATTATGCCTTACCGTACCCAAAGTAACTGTTTAACCTGATACAGTCGCGAACTTGCCTGCGGAGATCACTCATTTGATGGAGGAGATCCAGGCTAAGGATAAAATAATGCAAGAATGCCGTGCTACCATAAATTCACGCGACACGAGTCTACAAAAATTCATCAGACAAAATGGTAGCCACGCACCGAATCCCAAGGAAGAAAGTTACAGCACAGCGATATTACAGAATTTGGACCGGAGTCAGGTGCTACAGGACGAGAAGATCCTACTAAGCGAGAAGGCATGCGTGTTACTAGATCGCCAGATCAAGAAACTAGACGTTAAGATTAGAGAGCTGCAAAACGATGGAGTCCTTTCGAAGGATCCACCCATCCCTTCCCTCTTCCGAAATAAAGAACAATACCGCGAGCCACAAAAACCAATATTCCCAGAATCTACATCCACAGAAACATCATGCGCCTCCCCCTTAAACCCGACGTCCGGAAACTCAACTCTCCAGTATAGCCTATCCCAAAGACTAAATACTGCCGCTGGTCGCGCATCGCCTAGCGGCTCCTCCCTCGCAGCGTCTCAGGCCGCCGCGCGAAACTCGGCGCCGGCCACCCCTGCCTCTGCTGCTCTACATCTACAACACCGCCATCGGGAGTCTTCCGCAGGCGCTGCGGAGAACAAACGTAGACGTCTAAATGCATCGCTCGGGACACTCCCCGCAGCCTCCTCGAACCTACGGCAGTCATCCCTTGGACCCGGCACGCCCAAGCCCGGTACCCCCGGAACCTCGCGCGCAGGCAGCGCAGGACCCCGTGCCACCACAGCCGTGAAAAAGCCACCAGCAAAGAAAGTCGCGCCGCACCAACAACAGGCGCGACGAAAAACCGCCGCAGTTGGAAAATCTACGAAACGCTCATCGAGCGGTAATGGCCGGTTGAAAACCCTTCCGGGAAATGTTGCTGCAGCTGCAGCTGCGTCGAGGAAGAAATCTCCGTCCTCCGTTACTGGTTTGGCGGAGGAAGAGGAGGAAGAGTCTGTCCTGAGCAGCGCTGAGGTTTCGGAGGCGGAGAATCATCCGCCGCCGTTAAGACGGAATGCGGCGGGCGCCGCTCGAGCGGCTGGTGGTGAGGAGTCGGAGGAGGAAGGGGACGAGGATGAGGAAGATGATGGAGGGGAGGATACGAAGACGTATTGTACGTGTCGTAGTGTTAGTCATGGGGATATGGTGGCGTGTGATAATGATGATTGTCCGTATGAGTGGTTTCATTGGAAGTGTGTCGGGTTGACGAGGGAGCCGTTGGGAACGTGGTATTGTGAGGAGTGTAGGAAGAATTTGGGGAAGTAGAGTGGAAGGGTGGAGGGTTTGCTTTATATATATTTTTGGTAATGGATCATTTACGGCTCAGGTTACGGGAAATACACCTAGTTACATTGGAGAATGGAAACTAGATTCTGTTTCTTGTGACTTCTTATGGTTTGCATCTTTCCATTTCTCGGGCACCCAGTGTATTAGATACATACATAGGCTGAATGATGTAACAATAACATCTAGTTAAGACCAAATCCAGGAAGAGAGAGTTTGTAACCCTGCTCTGTTAAACGGCTCCTCCAGTGGTAAATTTTGCCTCCTAGTCCGCCATATTATGGCAGCATAATAAATAGGAAAAGAACTAGAAAAAGCAAGAAAAAATCCCAATAAACACCGTCGCTATGCTATGCTACATATGGTATATTGAATTTTGTAGTGAGTTGTCTCCCACGTATTTGTTCAACCATGGTGATGATATTCATGGTATGGGTATGGTATAGGATCCGTGTAAGCGGTAATTGGTCGTGCGATATTTCTCTCGATATGTGCTTCATTCCAGATCGGTAGGAATGCAGAAAAATGATGGTGAAATCGTAGACCGGGGAGATAAATTTTGGAGACACAAAGGGTTGTGGTTAACAGATCGGTTGAGAGATGTACGAAAAAACGAGGATTCCAAAAATCCGCTTCCATGTTCAAAACGCCAACGACTTCTTTATCCACTCGTCGAAGTATTCACAATTCTCCGCATTGACCGGTCCGCCTTCCTGGCACAGCGTGAACACAGGGCATTGTCCGCAGGGAGCCTCCGTCATGCCGTTTCCGCCCAGTGTAAGGCTATCTTGATCCGTCCTATCCTGGTCCGTTTCGTCGCCGGTTTGTAAGCCCAGGTCGCGCTGCAGGGATATCTGGTTCGGCTTCTTTACGCTCTTATATGAAGCCCCATCGTGAAGAGAGATCAGCCTCCCGTCAAAGCAAAGCATCTCGAGTAGTTGGGCAATGCTAGATTCGCCCATTGTGACAGGCGTTAGGCCAGAGTTGTTGATGGCGTTGGTGATATCAGTAACGGTCGGGTATCCGTTGTAGGATGGGAGATACGGCAGGTATTGTGGTTCCCCCTTGGCGCTATCCGGACGGATTTTTTGTCTCTTTGCAGCCTTGCGTTCCGCTGCCGCGCGGTCGTACCAGCTCCTGGCGCTCACCCAGTGTTCGATCCAGCCTCCCAGCCCCCGGATGAAATCGGCATCCAGAACTCCATCTGTGAACCAGGCGCCACCAGTAACGTCTTCACTCGGCTGCAGGCCAGACAGCATGTACATTTTCCTCTGTGGATATTTGACATTGCGAACAGATTTGATGTAGTTTTTTGTTTCGAGCGATTTCAGGCAGCGGTTCACGATGGTCTGATGTAGATTTGTCCGCGATTTTATGGTCCGTGTCCAAACGCCGCTGCGGCCCGTTGACTCGACCACGCTGTATATAAGGCGTTCTTCGGCATTGAGGTTCTGGAGTCTTTTTCGTAGATGTACGTTAGTCAATTGTCATCACCTGGCAAGACGAGGTCAGTCAAACACTTACTTTTCAGCATCTGACTGAGAAATGATTTTCCAAGCAAGGCGATCATCACTGCCATAGAGCATACGCATCAAGCTCTGATCTACGAGTGACTGTGCACATTTCATTAACAAGGAAAGGTCGTCATTTGGGATAACACCTAGGCTGAGCAGATCTTGCTGGTAGAACAAGTGATCCGGTGGGAAGTTGGAAAGGCATCGAGCATAGAGCGCTGAAGCCAGCTCCTTATGATCTGCCATTCCAACCCCCTTCGACGAACCACCTGCGGAGGTGGACATTTTTCAAAAGCGGGATGGCGGTTCTCTAGATTCCGACGGAGGCGATGAGGGATCACCGTAGAAGTTCTGGAAGAGTCATAGTCAGATAGTGATCCTCCATCCGACTTTAGGCTTGGCTGTATACGCCCAACTCTGACTGTAGAACGCAAGGTGACCAAAGGGATTTTCTTTTCGACCAGGGTAAGTGCTGTTGTTTATGCGAAGAGTCTGGCCGTGAACTTTTTTTTTATGATGTGGGGTGGGGTGGTCATATTTCCAAATCGGGTTCCAAGCTACAGTAAAGGCAATACGGTATTCAATACGGTAATCTATCGAAGAGTACATTGGTTCTCGAACATAATTGCATGGTGTCTAAGTCACTTGGTCGTAGGGTCCATTACGCTGTTTTGAGGCCGTAACGACTTGAGCTCGAAATTTCCAGAAGCTTTCTGTTATACCAACAAATCCTCATCACTTTCCCCTCACTCTGTGACATTTGCTATTTCTCCTCCCACCACCAACATTTGTTTCTTCTGCATATTGTCTTCGAGTTTCTCTGTTTAATATCTTTTAGTTGCTGTTCTACTTACCTCTAATAAAATAATGGCTGATGCTCTGAAGGCGGAAGGCAACAAGGCCTTCGCAGCGAAAGACTTCAACTTGGCTGTGTAAGTCACAAAATGCTTGTCCAAGAGCTGGCTTTATGATACACTCGGCTAATATAAATTGGAGACAGTGAGAAATTTTCGGAGGCCATTGCTATTGAGCCGGAGAACCATGTTTTGTATTCCAACCGCTCTGGCGCTTATGCCTCCCTCAAGAACTTCGAGAAGGCCCTTGAAGATGCGAATAAAACGACTGAACTTAAACCAGACTGGGTGAAGGGTTGGGGCCGGAAGGGAGCTGCAATGCATGGACTAGGTGATCTGGGTATGTCCACAGGATCCTCCGTTTGGTCTCTTTTATTTCTTCGACTGGCAGTTGCTAACCAGCACCCAGTTGGCGCAAATGATGCATATGAGCAGGCTCTCAAATTGGACCCTTCCAATGCGCAAGCCAAGACTGGACTCGAATCTGTCAAACGTGCAATTGATGCAGAAGCAAGAGCGGATGGCCTAGGCGGAGACCCTACCGGTGGCCTTGGAAGCATGTTTAATGACCCCCAACTCATCACCAAACTTGCCTCGAACCCCAAAACCTCCTCCCTCTTGGCCGATCCGGAATTCATGGCAAAGCTTCAACGACTCAAGCAAAATCCAAACAATATCGGAGAAGAGATGCGTGATCCTAGATTCCTCCAGGTAATGAGTGTATTGCTTGGTATTGACATGTCGTTTGCTCCTCCTCCCGAGGCTGGCGGCGCCGCAAGGGAACCAGAAGAGGATGTTAAAATGTCCGATGCACCACAACCCAAAAAAGCTCCCGAGCCCGAACCAGAACCTGAGCCCGAAGACGAGGAAGCGGTTGCGAAACGACAGGCCAAGGAAGCCGGCGATAAAGAAAAGCAGCTTGGTACAGAACTTTACAAGAAAAGGCAATTCGACGAAGCGATTGAGCACTATAGCAAAGCATGGGAGCTGAATAAGGACATCACATACCTTACCAATATCGGTGCTGCCAAATTCGAGAAGGGTGACTATCAAGGAGCGATCGAAATTTGCGAGAAGGCAGTTACTGAGGGAAGAGAAATGCTGGCCGATTTTAAGATCATTGCGAAGTAAGCCAAAATCCACAACACTACCCTCGACATCCGAGTGAACCTCGCTAACAGAGATGAAATAGGGCCTTTGGAAGGATTGGTACCTCGTACGAGAAGATGGGAGATCTGGCCAAGGCAATCGTCAATTATCAGAAGTCTTTAACGGAACACCGTACTCCAGATATCTTGACCAAACTTCGAAATGCTGAAAAGGCTAAAATCAAGGCTGAGAAAGAGTCTTACATTAGCCCCGAAGAAGCCGAAAAGGCAAGAGAGCTTGGTAACCAAAAGTTCAAGGATGCAGACTGGCCCGCCGCTGTCGACGCTTACACTGAGATGACGAAACGGGCGCCGGAAGATCCACGGGGATATAGCAACCGTGCTGCAGCTTTGATCAAGCTCATGGCCTTCCCAGGAGCTGTTCAAGATTGCGACGAAGCGATTAAGAGAGACCCGAAGTTTATTCGTGCATATTTGAGAAAAGCACAGGCTCTTTTTGCCATGAAAGAATATAACAAATGCATGGACGTATGTGCTGAGGCCGTTGAGCATGACGAAACCGGTGCCCATACCCGTGAGATTGAGCAACAGCAACAAAAAGCGCTGGAAGCTCAGTTCAGCGCTCGTGCTGGTGAGACTGAAGAAGAAACTGCAGAGAGAATTCAGCGTGACCCTGAGGTACGTTTTTTTTTTTTTTTTTTAACCTCTTTCCTATCCTCGCCCGCGGTCTGGTGAACTCTGCTATAAAATAACGAAAAATGGATCAAAGTTCACTAACCATACCATTAATTTATCTAGATTATGTCCATTCTTCAAGACCCCGTTATGCAAACGATACTCCAACAAGCCAAGGGTGACCCGGCTGCTCTGCAGGAGCACATGAAGAATCCTGGTGTGCGGATGAAGATCCAGAAGCTGGTGGCTGCAGGCGTCATCCGCGTTGGAAGATAGGTATCGCGCGTTCCACGTCCAACCTTTAATAGTGGTGGTTAAATGCTTATCGCTTGAATGTGACCGGATATGTGATGTTATGAATGTTGCTTGTATTTCTGTGCTTGATTTCTTAGCAGCTGATGGGGGGAGCTGCTGGAAGCGATTGCGATCAGGCATCTCACGTAAACCATCTTTCAGTGACGAGGGGAGCTGATAACAAAAGCGTCAACCGTGTTACTCTTCCAGTAGTATATGTGCTTCATTTTTTTTTTTTTTTTTTTGGCATTCCTGGCTCTCGTCCAGCTATCTCTTTTCCAGGAAGCTCATCTGCGGTTGTGTTTCTTCCAATACCAACCTAAGGCGGTAAATGTGTTAATCCCTGCCACATTACACTAATTTCTGCGTGTGAAGAGACCTCAGGTATCGTTTTAAACAAACATGGAAACCTTCATTAAAATGCGATATATATATAACCCTAAAATATCGAAAATACAGCCTACAATAACAATATAGTTGCATTCATCCACCGTCATGATAGGACGCCTGCGGTAGAGCTGCAAACGCCCTCTCCCCATACAACACAAAGCCTCGTTGGTCTGAGACGTTGAAGCTTACGGGACCTTTTTTGTGCGACGAAGAATGAATAGCTCTTTTTCGGACTATATATGAATTGAACACCATGTTGAACTATAGTTAGGGTGGTCTTTTGATTCCGATTCCCATTCAAGCATGGGTGACATGACGGTGCTACCCGTTGTACAGGGGCCGGGACTCGGTGAAGTGAGGCCGATAGATTGTTTTACGGCGCCTTCAGATGGTGGGAAGGAGCCCTTTGAGCCAATTCGCACGGCATTCATTCTAGCATCCAACACGAGGCGGGGTGGTTGCTTCTGGCACATTATTCGATAGCCTCGTGGATGCTTCCCAGGCCTGAAGTGTGACTCGGGGAAATTGAGTACAAACTAAGTCTGCTGCGGTCGCGTTTGGGATTACTGGCAATCGCCTTGTGATTATCACAGATTGGAGCCCATGCCTTGTCTGCGTGTTCTTGAGACATCCGGTCGCTTTGCTAACCCATTGAGGATTCGGAGGTAGGCGAGGACTAGGGAGGACATGGATTCGACGAGCCAAAGGAAGCCCTTGGTGAGCTGTAAGATTCCGAGCTTGACGTCTCATTCCAGCATGTGTACTTTATTGCCATAGGCTCTGCTTCACTGTGCATCTTTCACATCATGCTCCATCAAATGACTCTGGCAAGGAAACCATGCGTGGTCCAGATGTTCATGTAGTGCAGTGGGACTTCCACGTTGCAATTTGCGAGATATTTACTCATCATTGCTTCCGAAACCTACAAGTCGCCGCCGCCTTCCTGGTTGGGGTAGACAATCATATCCGCGGAGGGTGTGCCACTGATGATAGAGATGAGATACACTGTGGCAGGTAAAGTCAGCCAGTTCATCTCAGGCCACGGAGAAGAGAGCCAGTTCTGCTTGCAGACATGCCATGATTCACTGGCTCCTTGGCCTTACCAGACTGTATCTCAAAGTAATTCACGCTCAAAAGTAACGCGGCAAGTCCATGTTGGAGACAACGATGCAGGTTTCTCCTGGCCGAGCATCTCGCAGGTAGGATGATCGATTAAAACGATCGGCCACCACAACTTCGCTGTATCTCGGTCCCGAGGATGCTACAAACGAAGTCTTTCAACAGCTTCCGCACTCTCACCCCAGGAGAACAGCAAATTGAGGGATCCCTTACTTCGGACCCTGGCTGAAAATTACCCCGAACTCGTCAAGTGCTGTTTGAAAAAAATACAAGTAGACTTGACTAATTCAGCAGGTTCTCAACCCATTTGGTTGAGTGGACATGCCCTTCTTGCATTTGAACATGGGAATCAGAGTCGGTTAACAGCAGAAGAGAGCAGAAGCTGGATTACAGGGCTATATGTTCTGATCCCATGGAGATGATGGCATCCTGCATTAGCACTATGGAGGCAGTAGTCTTACCTGTGCAGGAGTGCTTTTGCTATTTTATTATATTTTATTGGATTTTATTCTATCCATTCAATGTTGAGCAAGTTAGTTGATGCAGACTCTTCAGTGAGGTTAACAATGGTCATCCAAGGAATAGGGGATGGACAAGAGAGCGCTGCAACTATACAAATACACCTCTACAGATCATGCAGTTAACATTGTTGCTGCAAATGCAGTTAACGGGGGCCCGCCCTCTGTGGCAGAATGGTATTCTCACAGGGAATCACGCAAACTTAGTAGGATAATAACCAAGTTTGCTTTATCTCCTTCAAATAAAATCCAATTACAACTTCGACCTTCCAACCTTTACCAACGCCCCATCTTGAACTTCATACTCCCGACCCCTAGCCCACCCACACCAATCCGCCAATGTCTCCTCTCCACCCTTACTCGGGCTCAATCCATCACTTGACCAACCACCCTCCTTACTTCCAAATCTTAGTCCTGGTGTCTCTGACAACCCCACCGCCAAACGCTGTTCATACCCACCTTCTTCCATCTCCTCATGCTCCAGTACGGGCGTAGCGCACGCATCTGTTCCATCAAAGATATCCTCCCACTCCTTTCGCGTCTTCTCCTTGAATCTGCGCGTAAACACTTCGCGCATATACGCCCACGTGCTCGGATCCTCGCGCATTCGACTCGAGTCCGGCGGCATAATATCCTCCATTTTCAAACCCAACCCTTTCAACAACGCCGCAAAAAACTGCGGCTCCAGGGCGCCGACGGCAAAGTACTTGCCCGCATCCTTCGTCTCGTAGGTGTCGTAGTAAGGGCATCCGCCATCAAGCACATTGTGGCCGCGCGGTGCACCCCACATAAGCCTCTTCTGCAATAGCCTTGGGAATGTAGCTAAGTAGGCTGAGCCATCTACCATATTTGCCTCGACCACCTGGCCCTTCCCCGTGCGTTCGCGTGACAGCAGCGCAAGCAAAATGCCAAGGAAGCACATGGCACCGCCGCCAGCGAAGTCACCGAGAATATTACCTGGTGCATAGGGCCGCTCACCGGCACGTCCCAATAGGCCCAGCACGCCTGAGACGGCGATGTAGTTGATATCATGGCCGGCCATGTCCTTGTACTTGCCATCGCGGCGGAAGCCGGTCATGCGGGCGACGATGAGGTGGGGGTTTTTTCTGAGGAGGACATCTGTGGGTGATAGACTGAGTCTCTCGAGGACGCCGGGCCGGAATGGGTCGATTAGGATGTCGGCGTTGGAGATGAGGGAGAGAAGAACGTCGCGCGACGCGGGGGATTTGAGATCGAGGCTTATGGAAGTTTTGTGTCGGGTTAGAGAGTCAGAAGTCTCCGGGGGGAGAACATCTAGAGAGCTAGAGTGTGCTTGTGGATGTGGACGGTCGACGCGTAGGACGGAGGCGCCGTAGTCAGCTAGAAGGAGGCCGGCAAAAGGAGCTAGTTGGACGTTAGAGATGGGCAGGTTTCAGGTTGACGTTTTCAGGGGTCTCGCGTTTTCAAGGGTCTCGATAGTCAATTGCCCAATTTTGGGGCTCTGCTGAATATATGTCGCAAGTATGACTTACCTGGAGCTAGGCCGGCCAACTCAAGGACTCGGATGCCCTTGAGCGGCGGGGAAGTTTTGGATGACATTTTGAGCTTGAGCTATTAAACACGGCAATCTTCAAGGAAGGAGCAACAAATGGGTGACAGTAGCAGATATTAAGTCATCCCGGTAAGTAATTGGTGGGAAGACAAGAATTGCAGTTGTTCAGATTTTAAATATACATCAACAACATCCTTTGTCTTTTGTGGCCCGATCGAGGAGGAGCTTTATCCCAAGGCTCCATCAAAGTAGCCGAGGTGAGCCCGGCCGCGCGAGGTGGGGAGAGGGATATCACATGACCCCGCAATCCAGCCACGCATATTGTGGACAGAGAGAGTAAAGAAAAGAAAGATGGTCAAATAAGCAGATATCCATATTACCTAAGGACACATCAAACCAGCTATGCATTGAATTATTGATCGGGATTGGGAATGCTTGTGTTCTAACCTCCAAGAATAAGATTCAAATTTTCGGCAGCGGGGAGTTCTCGGCTCACCGACGCTTACTATGTAACAACAGATAGCCGACGCGACGGGTAGCTCTAGTTATTTAGAGTATGTCGATCGAATCTTGGCATCATCTATAAATAAAAGCTCTAGGCCAAAGACAGTTAGTTACCCTTGGCATCAGCCGTATCAAGAATTATCAACCTCCTTGATCTACATAGTACGTGAAAGAACAGAAATCAATCCGTTTGATACGAGGACTTGTGACAGGGAATGGCTTCCAGATGTATATTGACATTCAGAAGAGCGGGGCTGGTCTATCAATACGAGCATCCCAGCACACTTGCAGCCCTAACGACTCTAACGCCCATATACTATGGATGTAAACTGTACGATGATGCCATTTATCAACCAACTCAACAGTGCCCAGTAGCTGCTGTGCACGGATTTCCTGTTTTCTGGTTTTTCATGGGTTTTTCTATGGCTCTACATATTACTTCTTGCCTATGGAGCCACCAGTGGAGTCAGTTCGTCCAAGGATCTAAGAGTCCATTGGAACACAGCCCTCTCTCACTGTCGATCGTGACATGGATCCATCCAGCTAAGCTGGCTTGTGTGGATGTTTCTACTATGTAATGTTTCCATGTCTGTGGTATAGCGACGTGTAGAACAATACCCTTGTTCTGGGGGGGTGGGAGTATCAGATTTTCACCGTCTTAAGGTACTTACAAGAGTAAATCAAATTCCCTAGGGCGTCCCGCTACAGAAATATATCATAGATTTTCTTACTACAGCATTTTGTGTAAATTGAACAGTGACTTGCCGTTCAATTCACTTTCTTCCCCTTTTCAATTTCCTATAGGCCACTAGACAAATGGTTCGGCTTCTCCATTTTCTCGTGGCGGGCGTCTCGCTGTGTGCAGGGCTCGTAGGGGCCGCTCCTCCCGAGAAGAACAAGTACCCTCGACCCAATGAGGCAAATGTCTACGCTCACGATCCAAATGTTATCAAGGATGGGGGATATTACCACCTCTTCAAGGGCGGCGTGCATATCTCATGGTGGCGCGCGAGGAGCCTGAATGTCAAATGGGAAGACATGGGCCATCTTCTGGAAGGTGACAGCATCATCCCCAACAAGAAAAATGCAACCAGGCCTTGGGCCCCTAGCGTGATTAAAATGGGCGACACATTTTACTGTTACTACACACTCAGCGGCAGAGGGAAACGAGACAGCGCCATTGGCGTTGCAACCACCAAGAAGTTGGAAAGGGGCGTTTACTGGAAAGACCATGGCGCTCTGATCCAGACGGAAAGAGGAGAAGGCTCCGACGTGTTTCCATTCACTACCTCCAACGCCATCGATGCCAGCGTGTTCATAGACGTTGACAAGGCCTACTTGAACTATGGAAGTTTCTTCTCGGGTATCTGGCAGGTTCCGCTGGCTAAGGACCTGAAGTCATTACCGAATCCTCGGAAACCAAATGCCGTGCAGCTTGCACATAAACGCCAGAAGCGCAACGATATAGAAGGCCCATTCATGAGTTTCCATGGTGGTTGGTATTACCTCTGGTTCAGCCGTGGGATGTGCTGTCGATTTAACGACGATTTGACCCCCGTGAAGGGTAAAGAGGTGTATGAGGAATCTGTCTCTCCGCATAAGTAACTCTTAAGACGTTAAAAAAGTACCAGCTAAAAATGAACTGAAAACCAGATATTCCATCCGCGTCGCACGATCCAAAAGCGCCCGTGGACCGTTCGTTGATAGGAATGGCAAGAAAACGACCCAGGGGGGTGGTCACAAAGTCTATGCCTCCAATCATGACAACACTGTCTTTGCGCCAGGTGGTCTAGGTGTACTAATGGGAAAGAATGAAACCCCTGATATCTTATACTATCACTACTGTGAGTTTAGTTCCAATAACTATAATGAATCGGAGAAAGAGAAGTGGACTCAACGTCGCTAACCATATTTATATCCCACCTTTCACAGTCAACGCGAAGGTCAGCTTGAAGCATGAGAAGGCCCGAGTGGGTTACAATACTCTCAAGTACGTTAATGGGTGGCCTGTGGTTCAAGCGTCGAAGAAATAGGTTAGTCGGACTTTAATTCCATTCTAACTATTCAACTAACTGCGAATGACAGTATCTAACAAAATTTAGTCTCTTCTCTAGATGATACTCTTGCTCTTCCTTGTGAGCCTTGCGAGGTGACAGAATGGATAATGCCTCCATGATGGCGATGATGGGGATAAATTGGTTGGATCTGGCATTATTGATTTTCTTTTGAGTACCATGGGCTCGGGTTCCATGCGTTATTCTCATGGGCTTTTATGTAATTGTAACGGACTGACATTGTACATTTGTTTTGGAGGGTCGATTCTTTTTATTGTGATTATATATTGCGGTTTTGATTCGCGTTTCAGACACCTACTACATCCCATGCATGGGATATACCCGGATCATATCCAAGTTATGATATATAACCCTAAAACAAGTAGAAAATGAACTGGTTCCTACTATTATTCCGCTCGAACTATCTACCTATCCAGCCTAGATCACCACAAACACCTGAACAATGCTATAAATATAGGCAGCCAAACAGCGCGAAATCTACCCAGAAGAAAAGCCGAAGGCACCGTGCCGTCCATCGTCAAAAACTAATAATCCCATACACACCCCCGATGCAAAATATATATAATAGAATCCGGCTACTAACGAGGGCCGCAAGAGGAGAGGCAATCAAATGACTTAGAACGAACAAATACCCTCCCAAATCATTAACTCGATGATCCACCATCTTAAACGTCCCGACCTTTTCCGCCTCTCCTCTCCACGTATTTATACTTATAGGCCTGGGGCGGTTTATTCTCCTTCCCATGCCCGCTCACCATACCATCACTAGCAGCTGCTGGTCCCCCAAACTCTTCTTTTCCCCACGTCCACATCAAAATCTCCCCCATCCGTTCCCGGTCTTTCAACAACCCCTCCACACGCGCCTCCCACACCTCCTCCCTCTTCTTCAACACGCCCGCAAATTTCCTATCAATAGCTTTAGCAGCCGATTCCTTCGCTTCAATAATCGATTCTAACTGTTCCCGCTCGGCGTGTAGTTCCTCAATACGCTGTTCAAGTGAAGCAACGGATGTGCGCAGGGCACTGAGGTCCGAGTTGAGCTTCGTTTCACGCGACTGAGAGGCGGAGATGACGTTCTGGAGGGTGCGGATTGTTTCCGTATGCGAGTCGCGGAGAGTGGAGAGGGCGGTGGCGTGGGCGGAGTGAACGCTGTTCAGTTCCGCCTCGTGGGATCTTAAGAGAGCATCGTGGTCAACCGGACACTTTGACGTGGCTGGGCCGGATGGTTGAAGGGCGGGGAACATCGGAGAACTAAGTTGTTGTGACTGGGTCATGTCCTGCTGGTTGCGAAGATTGTCAATGGTATAGAGTGCCTTATCACGTTCTTGGGTGGTTTTGTAGAGGGCATCCTGCAATTTAGTCTGTTCGGATATGATAGATTCGATCTTGGAAGAGAGGCGCGATATCTCGCCTTGTAGCACTGTAGTGAGCGCTCTTGATTCGGAGAGTTCCTGACGTGTGCCTTCAAGTTGAAGTGTTTGCATGCGATCTGAAGGTAAAGAATTCCGCAGTTGTAACCGAACTTCGCTGAGTTCTCTTTCCAATGCTCGAATCCGCTCAGAGCTTTTTGTCGCCTCGTTCATAGACGAGACTCTCCTTGAATGGTACGCTCCCTTAATCGCATCGAAAACTTGGTTGAAAGTCATATTTACCGTGATGTCAATAGACACCTCGCTTGCGAAGGATTTAACTGCATTATATTGTGAATCGATTTCCGAATTTGCATTGTTCAATTCGGTCTGGAGAGTATTGTTCCGTGACTCGGACTGTCGGAGGGCATTAGAAAGACGTTCGCTCCTTTCTTCGAGGACTTCACATTCCCGATTTGCCGTCTCAAACTCAGAGTCCAGCTTGTCGATTTCTAGGTAATGGGCGTCCTGAGCAGCTTTCAGCTGGTTGATCTCCGCGGCATCTTGTTTTAGCTGAAGATCCTTATTTGAAACATCCTCACTCGATTCCGTGGAAGCGGGTTTGTTTTGCTTCTCTGACAGAGGAAATCCATCCTCATTTTTATCAACTGCAGTGTTGTCCTGAGAATCCTTACGTCGAAGTTGCTCCAACTCTTGACGGAGAGATCGTATTGTCGAAACATCAGCTTCATGTTGCTCAAGTTGTTCATCTTTTTGCTGCAGCTGAATACGCAGATTTTCCAGTTCCTCGTCCTGCTCAGCTACAATAGATAATTGCGCATCCTTCTCCTTCAGCGCGGCGTTCTTCTTTTGAAGTTCAGACTGTAGATGCTTTATCTGTTGAGAGGCAGACGCCGATTCCAGGACCATCTTTCTATTTGCCTCGATTCTTTCGTCTTTCTCCCGTAATTCTTCTTGGAGCCGCTTCATTTCTTCACGCAATTCACGTTCCACAGGTGGCTCGGCAAGATCCGGACTTGGCGGAGGCGATTTGCTCGGTGGTGATTGTATTGAGGAGGGTTCATCAATTTTATTCATTGGCGCGTTACTTGCAATTATATTTCGTCGCGGAAGAATGTGTGCAGGGGTTGACATATCAAGGGGCGTATCCATCTCACTGTAGTCGTTAATCATATGATCCGCAACGACTGTATTCTGACGCATTTCCTCCTGCGTTTGAGCTGGTTCTGGCTTTGACGCGTTATCCTCATCGCTGCTTGTAAGGGCGCCTGTCCCTCTTACGAGTTCCACCATATTCAACGTAAAATCACGCGGACCCCCAAAGCCAGAAAATGTAACGTGTTTCTCCTTCGGTGAATTCCCTTCATGCGCTTCGCCACGTTCACCTTCGTCATGATCAGAGTGATGATCTGATAGTCTGCTCATATCAAATGTGTAGTCTGCAAGATTTGCTTCCGAATCGCTTCCATCACTGGGTTCAGGCGAACTGGTGGTCGTCTTCAGAGGACGCATCCTTCTTCGACGGGCAGTATTTGCGGCCAAGGAGCGAGCCGAACTGGGTTTCTTGGAATGTAAAATCGACTCCTGAAACAAGTTCATCAATCTAGGAGGCGATGAGGGTATAAAACTGGGTGTGTTGAAGGAAGAAGCCCCCAGGGTGTCGTGAGACGTGTGGAAAGGCGAGGTGAAGCCGTTAGCAGCCATTTTGGTGTCAAATGCTTCAGTTTCGGGATGCCTAGGTGCGGGTATTGGGAGGCAATTGGCAATGGTTTGCTATATCATAGTTAATCACCCAAATCTCCGCATTAAACGGAAATGCAGACATGCGGAATATTGCTGTCAACATCATGAAATATGAACGGCGTTCGGATTGTTTACTCTGTTCTGCTTCCGGCTTAGCTTGGATCCGAACACCGCGACGGGTCTCGGCCCGATGATGGTCCGAGGGAGTACTTTGTGACGTCATTGCATCGTCGTCCTGGGATTTTGGCGGTTGAGCGATGTTTGCGTAGACGATGGAAACCTAGATTTTGCCCCAAAAGCCGGGAAAATCTGCGAACCTGGGGCTTATGACGTCGCGAACCGGCTAGGGGTGAACTGCGGCGAAACGTCAGCTTCATTCAACGTCATGTTGGTAGAACTTAGATATGGGCTGGGAAAAACTGAGGCATACCAATCGTCAGTGTTATGAGCGAATAAACGGATGGGAATGGGCACTCTCTATGGGATTTCAAATGCATGATATGCTCTAGGCACCTCCTTGTAATGTAGAGCTCTGCGCCGATAGAATTATTAGCGTATAGTAGAGGTTGAGGCCGCCTACGATGCCAACAACACATTGCCACGGATGCTTGGTTTCTAGTCGCACGTATGTCATAGGTCATCGGAATAAAGTAGAAGTGCCAGGTTAGATTCTTATCTACTCCGTTACTTTATATATTTACTACCGTCAGGCCTGAAGGAATTGAGGGTGACAGTGTGAAGCGGAATCCTTGATCCTCGAGCTTCGCGAAGGAGAGCAGGTT
>JAFEJD010000726.1:0-16319 GCA_018296065.1 Blastomyces percursus
ACCACATCCCCCCCCTCCCGATCCAAAACCCCACCAACAACCGTCCTCTCCACCTCTGCCTTAACCCCCACAATCGCCTGCGTCCCATCCGCAAACCCAATCCGCGCACTCCCATTAGCCCCCGGCAGAATATCCGTCTCAGCCGTCAGCGGGCGGAACTGCGTTGCAGAGCGCCCATCTGTGCGGATGGGGTTGTGCGGGTACGAGAGGGAGGTGTGCAGGTAGGAGAGCTCGGCGGGGGAGAGGGAGGGGATCTGCGCGGTGGAGGAGGAGTAGGTGCTGGTGGCCGTAGTGGTGGCCATTTTGTGTGTGTGTGTGTGTGTGTTTGCGGCGGCTATGAGGAAATCTGCGCGCTTTGAGCCATGCGCTGTGGGTGGATGGGTGTGTTTTTGCTTCTTGTTTTGGAGGGGTTTCGTCGCTGCTGGATAGATACGCGGGCGTGGGTTGGGGCAGTTGGCGGGCGGAATTTGTCTGTCCCCTGCGTCGCGGGACGGGAATATTTAAAATAAATTACGATGAGTTGTTTCCCCAAATGGTCATACAGCTGAATGGACCTTGTTCTTGAAATTGGAGCTGTTTAAAGTGTATATCAAAGTAATAACCCCACATTGCTGCGTTGTAGATTTTCGAATTGACTTTGATATTGCGAATGCTCTGTGGCAACGGATAATATATTGTTCCGATCTCCATCTTGAATTCCAGACAGGCTAAATAATTTTAAGTTTTTAGAGAGGGTAAATACATAAAACTCTAGCGATTGATTTAAGCTGAATTAACTCTTTCCATAGTTAACAAATTTACATCGTAATCAACAGAGGATGTGACTGACTACGTTAAATGATAGTCAAGCGTACACACCCAGAACACTTCGCTAACCAGATCAAGTAAATAGAAATATAGAGAAATGCCTTAAGTATTATATCATGAACATTTATTTCTTGCTTCGAGCTGTTTGAGCTGTTTATATGAAATTCTATAGGTTTTTGGTTGTTGGAGTGTACTATACAGAGTGGCCCCCCCGGGGGAAGAAAGGGGGGGAGGGGGAGAAGAGAAGGAAAATAATACAAATGAAAGTCGAAAACATCGGAAACACCGAGTGGGATAAACAAAAGGAACGGAGAAAGAGAAACAGGAAAACAAGAGGAAAGAAAGGAGAGAAATGGGAACGCAAAACACTCAAGAAAGGGAAGAAGAAGGAACAGGAGGACTCGGGCTATTCCTAAATCTTCTAACCTAACCTCAATTCAACCCTTCAACGCTAGTTAACCCAATTTATTTCATGCTCGTCTGCGTACTCCCTTTTCTTTCACACCTTGCAATTGACCAAGGTCTGTGATATAAACACTCGAGAGAAACGTGAAAGTGAGAATCAGGTTAGACGGCCGTTGGGTTTGGGTAGGTTGAGTATACAAGAGGCAAGTTAATAGGGACTAGTGGAAGGTCAATCAAAAGAAGAGCAGGACGCAAAAGGGCTTGAGCAAGAGGTTAGGTATGGTAGGTCGGATTAAGAGGTGTTCTATAAGATTAAAACAAATAAAAATAAAATAGCTCGAAAAAACACAGCACCCATATAAAATGTGGCAGAGGGCGGCGATGCTAACAAAGTAAAAACTAGAGAATGATTGTACATGTAAGAGGCAAAGCGATGGTATAGCGGAAACAGGAAAAGGAAACTAGATATAACAAAGGAGAGTTAGGAAGGAGGGACTGGTGGTACGAGCCAATAGCTCGTAGGCGAGGTTGGGGAGAGGGCTGTACATTGGGAGTGATACGAAATGACCCAGCTCAAAAATAAGCAAACAGGGACCACGCCAAAACGGGGATTTAGTGAATGCGAGAAGGGACAACGAAAGTGGGAAAAAACATAGGAGACATCGCGTCTCGCGCGGTCGGGTGGGTTATATATGTGACTATGTAAAACGTGTATATAGGGAAAAGGATGGAAAGAAAGAGTTAAATAAAGGTAAGAAGGGTATGTAAGACAGCCAGCCACACGATACTTTTGCTTAGAAAGAACGGGGAAATAATAAAAAAAATCGAAGCAAGAAGAGTATATGTGGTTAAGGGTATTAAGACAGGTACCAGGGTACGTAAAAACGAAATGTAAATGATGTATAAAAGAAATAAATAATAATAATAAATGCAAAACAAGTCAAAAATAACAAGGCCAGGGCGAAAGTCTCTAATAAAAATATGGCCGGGGGGTATGAAGTAAGAAAAGGGAGAATAAAATAAATGATAAGAGTTTTGAAACCCAGTAAATCACGTGGCCGTTTGAGCAGGAAAAAAGAAATGTCAGTGAAAATCAGCAGAGCAGTAAGAAAGCAAAAATGAGTTAAAAAAGAAACCTTAATCCGTCAAAGTGATATCAAGTTGCAATAAGTGCAAAGAGGAAATGCTGCTGGGAATGATGTTAAGAGAGGTGGCTGGCGTCGCCTGGTAGAAAAATGGGAAATTAAAAGGATATATATAATAAGACCCTCGGCCTGACGCCAAACCAGAATCATAGTATAAGGCTAAAGCAAGAGAGAGGTCAAGAAAATTATAGGATAAATTTTAACCCGCAGAGAAGGATAAATGGCGAAGCAATGAATGGGACCTGGTGGTGTTTGGGAGAGAAGCCGAGAACGTAGCCGCAATAGCAAAAAAATTATAAAATTAAAAGCCATTTATCATCCAGATGAAGGAAAGAAAAACGAAACATTCGTCGGTGAGAGACATCTACCGGAAAGCAGATCCTGCAGCGGCAAATATGCTTTCGGCGGCAGATTCAGCCCATTGGTGTTCATCATACGGAGGGGTGGGCCATTGGCGTGTGGAATCGTTGTGCTTATCGGCGTTGATGTCTGGCTTGTTCATTCTTAGTGGCTTCAACGGCGTCAATGTTTCCGGTCCGAAGAACGCTCCATCACATTTGGCAGAGGGGGAAGGAGTCGGGTACGGATTCGATACAGGGCTGCTGGGATTGATTGCGCGAATCGATTGGTAATTGCTCTTCTGGAAGATCTCATCGCGGGTCATATCGTCCATGGTTACTGATCGCTGACCAAGGTGTCTGGCAGCCTTGGTAGTGGAATGGAGAACCTCGTGAAGTAGTTCGTCTTCCTCCTCGGGCGTCTCATATCGATTAACCGGGTGGGTAGAGAGTTGAAGCGCTCGCCGTGTCCGGCTGGAAATCGGACCTGAAGCTGGGTTAGACGTATAATTCTCCGTAGTACGTACAGACTGTCCTTGTGGCATCGACTGTCGGTTTGATGGGGTATTATTGGTAGAAGTGGTCGGTGAGGCAAGGTGAGTGGGCAGTCTGGGTGATGAAATATCCAGGCTATATCGCACATTTTGTAAGGCCTTATCCAACTCCGCGAAATCAGCACCAGGCTTTTGGTCCGCAAGATTCACCGAATCCAGGGCCATAGAAGAACGATTTGACCAGGGCACGCATCCAGCATTGGCCTCGACATCGTCCGGATTGTTGTTATTGTTGTTATTCGACGCTCCTTGGTTCCGGCCAGATAGTCTGCGCGCGCGTTTTCGAAGGTGAGAAAAGAAACTTTCTTTCGTAGCACTTGCGGGGGTTGGCAAACCCCCGCCGTTTAGTGCTCTCTCCGCTTCTTGCCGATGGATATCTGAATAATGGTTACCGTTCGAGTTCACAGACAGCTGTCGACCAATCTTCTGGTTGGAATTTTTGCAGTTGTCGACATGATTTGCTGTAGCTCCATCGTTGGCGTGGGATATCCTGGAGTTAGCCTGTGCGGTAACAGCATTAGATAAGGGGGAGACTGGACGAATGGATGGGAGAATTAGCATGGGTGCGCCATTTGTCCACGTAGCACGTTTGCTTGCAGCCGGCTTAGGTTTAGTGGTCTGCACGTCAGGAGCAGCATTATGGGACACCACTGGGGCTCGACGACTTTCGTCCTCCTCAAGCACAGGTGCAGGGCTATCCCGCCCAATCAACGATCTTCGGAACCAGGACGCTTTCGCCGACAGAGCAGGAGAATCGTTGGCATCCCGTGCACCAGACTTGAAGCTCTTGTCCGATTGTTTCCGGCCAAGCAAGCGGGAGGATTTTGGGCGAAGTGGGTCCATTGCGTCAACAAAGTACTCGTGGTTCAAAGCCTGAGATGATGTTGGTCGGCTCTTGGGATCCCACATGAGGCACCAAGTCACAAAATTGCTAAACGCAACTGGCCAGTGTGGTGGCTGGAGAATGCTCTCCATGGAATGGGGGGCCATCTAAACATGCAATTAGTAAATATGTGACCCCCAAAACAACCGAAACATCACTTACCTTTGGGAATGAAAAACCTAATTTTTGAGCTAATCTGGCGCCCTCTCTCCATTCTCCGCCACCAACCTTATTCCCTGACTTACTATACCAGTTACCGGGGCTCCCCATGATCTCGCAAACACGCCAAACTTGATCGACTTCATTCCGACCGGGGAATAGAGGTTTCAAAGTAGCGATTTCCACTGCCATTGCTCCAACAGCCCACATATCCACTGGAGCAGAGTATTCACCTGCCCGCAACAGAACCTCTGGCGCACGATACCATCGCGTCGAAACATACGTCGTGTATGGGACTGTCGAATGAGTCTCCCGGGCGAGTCCGAAATCTGCAATTTTCACAGTGAAAGTCGATGGGGTGGATGGAGGAGTAAATCGACTGAATGCAGATGAGTCACCAGAACCAGTACTCGAAACCAATATGTTCTCGGGCTTGATATCTCGATGAAAGAAGTTATGCGCATGGATATGATCTAATCCGGACAGAATTTGGAATAATATGCTCTTCACGGTCTTTGAATCCAGACATTTCTGCTCCCGAGCCTTCATCAATTGATAAAGATTCCCATCCATATACTCCATGCATATATGCAATTTCTTGCTCATGGGATCGAGGAATATGTCGAGAGCAGGGACGAGATGGGGGTGATGTGGAAGGGTTCGTAGGAAGATGACTTCACGCAACTCTAGACATGACGAAAAGGATTCGAAGGTCTTCTTCATCGTCTTGATCGCGATCTGGCATTGGGGTAAAACAAACCAAGTCAGCTCGATTCAATTTTCCCAGGGGTGCAGATAGAATAATCAACTAAGTTGTATGGAAAAACAAAGGTGGGTATCGCTCACCATTGTCCCCCTCCTCGCGACGTGGGAGCCAGCCGTCCGCGTTCTAGCGAGCACGACGCTCCCAAAGCTTCCATCCCCAATCTCCTTCATTACCTCAAACCTTTCTTCGAGCGTAGCGGTTCCCATATTGGAATTCCGGTACGATTGATCATAGGTAACTGTCATTTTGTGTGTGTGTATATATATGTTTGGTTTTCTGCCTGCAGATATATATTATGGATAGATAGAGGTCGATAGGTTTCAAATTGGCGAACCCTGTTCCTTCATACACGACGAGGAGGAGGTAAGATTAGTAAATAGAGCCCATCAAGTAGTAAAGCAGGAGATAAAACACGTCCAGCTAGGAAAAGGAGGGGCGCCGGTGACGATCGATAAAACCATACCTTCCAAGGCACACTCTCTGAAACCCAGCACCCTCCCTTTTTCAAAGCTGTATGTAAACGCAACGTATGTATGTGTATGTGCGGCGGGTTGTTGAGAGCGATTAATAATGATAAAAATAAATTAATAATAGAAAGAGTACGGTGTAAGCATTCTTGAGGGGGATTGCAGTCGGTATAAAGTGGAAACTGAAGATCCCGCAGGCAACGGTAACTTTTCTTTTCTTTTCTTTTCTTTCCCTCTTTCAACGACGGAGAGGGTAAACGAGTGGCTGTGATGATTGGGGAAAGGACGGGTAGCAGAGGCAAGTTGAGACCATGTTCTTCCAACCGGCACGCGAGAGTAGGGTGGAGGGTGGGATGGCTGCAGGTAGGGATGTAGGAATGGATGTATGTAGGTAGGCAGGTAGGCGAGGGAGTGGGTTTAGTACGGGTGAATGGACAAAAGGATAGGATCAAGAACACAAAGAGGAGGAATAGTGAGGAAGAAGTAAGAGGACTGAAAGGGGTGGATTGGGGAGGGAGAGAGCGGAAGAGAGAGGAAGAGAGAGATTGAGAGGGAGGTGAGGTGAAAATGAGGTGAGATGGGATGGGATGGGGTGAAATGAGGTCGGCCAGTAGTGAAGGAAGACAAACCACACCACACACACACCACACATCAACCACACCACACCTCTTGGTCTTCTTCTCGAGTTCCTTTCTCTAACCAGAGCAACGGGAGCGGATCCGCTAGGATGGGGAGACGCTAAATAAAAGCAGCGGCCACTGGCTCCTCTAGCGGGTTCCTCTCTGGCTTATCTGGCTGTTCTCTTGGGGCACACACACAGAGGGAGAGAGAGAGGAGTCTCGTCGGTGCTGCTGCTGACGGGGATTATTTCTCGTTGCGCTGCGACAACAGCCCCTGGAAACGTGACAGCTCCAACGGCGGGGGCTTCCGGTCCGGCGGTGGAGACCAGACTATCGATGCCCTTGTCGTCGCCGCCCCCTCCCTTACCCCCAAAGGCTCGCTCCAACAGGCTAACAGGACTCCAACAAGTTACCAGTTACAAGAGAGCTCCCGGCGAGAGGGGCCCCAGCAAACCAACCGCGTGCTGAGGCTTATTACTAGCCCTGTTTTTTGTTAGTGTCCCTGGGTACAATCCCCGCCGCTAGCGAGTTGATACGCGATCATTCAAAGCTAATAAATAATAATAAATAACTCAAAGGTCCAGCGTGTCGTCCAAAGAGTGACATGTTCGTCGCGCGCTGGTGTTGTCAATTCGAATCAACCATGCCGAATGCACTGCCCATATAGTGAAGAAGTGCAAGCTTGCTTTGTTTTCGCTTTTTCCCCAGACCAAAAAGAACAATGAGACACCAGATGAGATTGATATCTGGTCCGTACGCGGCTATTACAGAGCATGGCTTGTACTGGTATTACCAGTTGCTGTCACAACGATGCATATTTTATTATTACCGCTTTCGGTTTCACTCTCTATCTCTCTCGGTTCTCTCTTGCTCCGGATATTACCTATTATTATTTTTAATATAAGCAACTCACTCACTGTCAGTGGCCTGTCAATGGCCTTGTCGATTATTATTATCTGACAGGGCCAATTTTATTTCTGATGATTTGCAGGGGCTGCCCGTTTTTCTGAGCCAGATTCCTAGGTACTTGTCAATAGATCTTCAAGTAATGGGAGGGATGTTTTTGGCTTCCTGGCCTGAAAGAACACGCCAGGAACACAAATGTGCAGCCGAGACTGTTCTGTCGCATCTCGTTTAACGAACCCATGCACGCCAATTCCCCCTCCCTACCCTATCTCGGTAGCTTTTAACCACGAGGAAGGGGGGAAAAAAAAGGAAAAAAGAATCAGGTTTGGATGCAGAGTGCACATCACACAAGTTTCACCTGTCAGAGCTGGATCTGATACTTTTTTTTTAGAGGTTTGTTTATCATAAGTATTATTATTATTGAGTTTGGGAAAATTGAAAGCTTGTGCCTGAAAGCTTCCTCTTTTGTATCAACCATGGTTCACCTTACCCCACGCAACCAGACACAAACCCGAACCATGCGGCTTGAGGCGTGGAGCATGAGCATGAGCAAAGGAAGAAGAGAAAGAGTCGACTTGCGAAGTTGTTGAGCCTGAATCGAAGTTGGAGAACATTTTCAGGTACGTCTGCATTAATTGCCTTGTCGCCCTTGTTCACTGATTCGCTGCCCAGACGGTAGGTAACTTGCCGTAAGAAAAATCGTTTGGTCCCAGCCAACATCCCAGCGCACAGCGCACCACCCTGTGTATGTACCCGTATTCGATTGTCAATGTGATCCGTATTTTTATGAAATTTCAAATGTCGAGGCCGGTCCTCGTTTCAATGCGTCAAAGAATAGTCGCAGAGCGGATTGCAACAGTTTTTTTTTTTTTTTTTTCATTCATTCATTGACTCTTCAAAGGCACAGGCTGCAGGGGAGAGGGAAAGAGACATATAAATCCGTTTGAACTCGACAGGACGAGCAACTTGCCGAAAAAGAAAAAGGTCGTGCTCAGTGACCACCACCCTAAAAAGACGAACTGGAACAAACAGCCAGGGATGAAAGGAAAAAATAAATAAAAAGACGTGGAAAGGGCGATGTATCAATGGCTCACGCGCCACGTATCTTACCTCAATTTCGTACGAGGCTTGTGTGCCTGCTCCCTCATGCGAGTAACCTTGAAAAACGGCTTCATGCGTTTTTCAAGGGCGGGCCGTACCACCTGCCATCGTATCATGGCAGTACGGTACTGTACCTGGGCTGGACTCGTACGAGCCCACACAACCCCGAGAAAAACATGAGCAGGAAACAGCCTTGCTGCCTGCACTGCTGTCCTCTGTCATCATTGATAAAAATAAAAATAATAATGAAAGAACCCAAGCCACATCAAAAATAATACGGGCCTTCGCGTTGCAGTGTGGGCTCGTAACCAAGCTTGATCCGATTTTTGTTTCAGCTCCTGGTAATATTCTTTGTGCGGAATGTTTTGGCTTGCCCGAGTCCATAAAATAAAACACACCACGCTAAAATAGTCATTGCCGAGGGTTCATGAAGAAGGGAGAAAAAAAATTAAAATAAATAAGGCGATTTAGCCAATGGACGTGAAGCAGCGAATCCCCGTTCTCTTGTTGATTTTTTTGCTTTTGCTCCCCGTCAGCATTTTTCATTCACCCCATTTCATCTTCTGCGAAAATAAACTTTTTGTCAGCTTTGTGCAGCTTGTGGTCTTGCTGTACTACAATGCAAGCTTTGTGGTAACAGAACGCTATGACCGCGTTGGCGGGCGTCAATACACAGCAGTGTTTCCTTGCCATTTTCTTTTCTTCTCTTCTGTTTTCTTTTCTTTTCTTTCTTTCTTTCTTTCTTTTTTATTTTTTTTTCATTGATTTCAATTTAATTATTTCTCCTGCTTCGTGCATCCTGTTGCTCTGCAAATAGAAAAAGTGCAACAATTGAACCAAGGAAATGAAGCAACCTTGAGAGCTGAGCAAACCGTTAGCACAAGTCTCGTGAAGAAACAGCTCTCTGAAATGGCACAAGCCCGAACTTTTAGTGCCGCGGCCACCGGCTTGCGACCGACCCAGTCTCATTTCCATTTTTGCGGGCTCGGGTTTTGCTTTTGGGGCTTGGTCCTGGACTCCTGGGCCCTTTCTATTAGCTCGCCCCTTGATTAGATGTAAATAAGTGGATCCGTGCTTGGCCAACGGTAACATGGATTCGATACAAGTCTAGTTACTGTTGATATATTAGAGACGTGAGACAAGAACAGAATGACGGAATGGGATAGTAGATGTATGAGAGCACTCAAATAATTATGGAACCCTCGTTATCGTCCCTTAACGAAGCCCTGGCAAACGCGTTTTATCGGTTTCAGGATGGGTGGATAACCGCTTCTCTCGATCCTGAAGTCTCGAGTTTGTTGCCAGGGGGAAAAAACATAGGCCTGTCCCCAAGGAAACGCGTGCCGGACGTGGTCGAATAATAATTATTTAGGACGATCATATTGTTCGCAGGAAAGACAGGCCCTGCAAAAACAGCCTGTTCCCCAAAACAGAGTTCACCTTAGGCTCTCACGAACAGCTCGACTATTTTATCGATGGCGCGGACGATCCAGTGGAGTGCACTTGGGAGGGACAAGAACCCTTTCGGAAACGTAAGGAACCCGTTAGTACAAAAATCAAATCATCGGATGGGAAGCCGCGGCGATGAGAAAAGAAAAAGCAAACAAAACATCGAGAACCCTTGCCTTGCCCTTTGTCTCATCCGGCTGACTGGGACCCGTTCGAGGAGGCTGCTCCCAAAAGCTTTCAAGGCCCTCTCTTAGGCTTTCTCGTGGCAATAATGCGCTCTTGGGATGAAATGCACGTGAAGCCATCCAAAGCATCAATGGATCCATCCATGCTCGGCGTTGATGGTCCGACTTTTTGTGCTGAATACTACCACTATGATCTCCCTCTATGTTGATTATTGAGCATTAATATTGAGCACCCGCCACTGACTGAATTTTTTCTTCCCATTCTTTTTCGGCATACTTCCTCCAATGATAATACTCCGTATACCATGGGCCAAATCCACAGTAGTAAGACCGCTTTTTCTCGAAGGCCCCTAGAAGAAATTAACACAGCCCCTCACGCTGGGTCTTTCGAGCCACCAGGAATCCAGGTTACGATTGCCTGGTACCTGGGAACTAGTGCCTCCTATGGAGCACGCCGTCATTTTATTTGTCTTATCGAGGGCTGCCGCAGTCCATTATTAGGGGAACCTTGGGAGGCGGCAAGAGGGGCGGCATTTTCCCTGTCGGCCGTTGGCTCATCACAGCGGCACTGTTTGCTTCAGATAATCGCCATGGTGACAATCCTCTGGACAGAGAAAGGCCCAGGTTTTCCCTGCGAAACTATCACGGTAAAATAATAGCCATGGGAAAAACTTTCTTTTTGTTCACTTATTTTACCATAGAACATAAATGCGAGAACTTGTCCCCTCTCTCTTCAAGTGGCTAGCGGGCACGGCATCCGCGCAATGCCCAATTCTCTATGTCCAGTGATGCAGGATGTGGTTTCCAAGGTTGGGGATGGTGTTCGCCGGATTGGGCAAAGTGCTCATTCGCTAAATATCGCTTACCGGTCTCCCGCGCGGCAAAGCCAACGGCCCGCGGCGGAAACTCCCGAACCCAAAAATGAACAAGCATGACACCTTGTGATACTCCTTTGTGAACTAGATTGCATTATTTCCACTGGTTTTTTTTTAGAATTTTGGTGTTACTCGAAACAGTACATATATATCTACATAGTAGCACTTGTCAGCCTACTGGGGCAAAAGAGCTCAATCACCACCAGTTAACACTGGAGGAAGAGGGGCTGGATCACAGGGAGAGCTGGCCATGGCTGACAGCACTTGCGTTGGTACTAGTAGCCGGATACCTATGGTGCGATGGTCGTCTCGTCAGTGTTTAGCAAGGCCTAGTCGAAGGGCATAGTGGTACACCATACTTGAAGAATACTATGTAAAGAATGTATCCCCCAAGCCATGGGGTCATCTAAATAGTTGGGGGATCAAGATCTGAAACAGAATTCCCATACGAACGCAAATTTTTCAAAAAAGAAAAAGAAAAGAAAAGAAAAGAAAAGGGTGGTGACCTGTCAATGTTAAATTACTATTATTTTAACCATGGCAGAGATGGCTGAAAAGCATATGGATTGAATTCGCGGGCTCAATAGCCAAAGTTCCTTGGAGACTCCACTTCTGCTCTGCTTTTAATCTAGTCTAATTTTATTTTCAGCTTTGGGGCTATTCTCGGGTTATTTGGAACGTTTCCATTGCAAATTGATACTCTCTCAAAGGATATACGCGGGCTGCAACAGAGGGCATCCGCGTCTCATCAAAAGCTGCCAATATAATTAAGATGAAGGGAATGACTGCGGAGAGCCTCCTCCAAACATCCCGCCCCGGTTCAACCAGCATTTCCCTATATTGTTTTCCAGATACATACAAGGTTAGAGCCTTGATATTGCAGTTCTCAAAAAGGCTAAGAGGTAGGGTACACTTCCAGTTCTCCATGACGCTGTCTCTTCACTATATTGACAGCGACTCCCAAGTGAGATGCGTAATGATTCTGATACCACTCTCAGTTTTCAAGCGGCAAATGAACTTCGCTCATACAATCTCGTGATTAACTGACAGGAGATACATCCATCTTGGGTTCGTATTTAAAGCCACGGCTATTGACTGCCAAGGAATGTACAATACAAGATTCAAGCACAAACCCTCCTCCAAGCCAGGGAGAAGCAAGACATTAATAAAAGCTCAACAACAACAGCAACAACAAGACTCCCCAATCTTTGTTCCTATCTGCGATGGGCAATTGGTAAATTTTGTTACCCAGCCTGCAAATCACACAACATTAAATTTAACTGTAGTTAATGGTCGAAGTCATGGACACCTCCTCGGGACGGAATGTCAGCTGTTGCTCTTGTTTCTCTTTCGGGCGCATCACACTCGCCGTACTCGTCGACGGTAACACATAACTGGTATCCGAATTTCATATGGCTCCACATCTTGATACCGAAACGCCTTAGCATAATCTCTCGCCTTCGTCTTCGCACCATGCGCAGCGCTAATTCTACACTCTGAAATCAAAGACGCCATCGTTGCGTCCGTCAACATCCATCGTGTACCCGTTATGCTCACGTTTGGCATTACGCTGAGTGTCATGGCGACGGCTCCAATTGTTCGAAGTCTCGGAATGTGGCTGATAATGAAGTGCTTGCCTCGAAAACAGTCTTTTCGTCGCGATCGGTGTATGATTTAGTGTCGAGGGTGCCCATTGTCCAGTGGGTGATCACCGCATCCCAGAGGCAAGTCTGGGAGTGTATGTCTCAAGTAACTCCTGGACGGTATTCGCGCTTTGGATCACATTATTGCACACGGCCGTTTTATCCACGTCCTTCTGTGAGACCCTGAAACTGACAACGGCGCGCTCTGGGACTCGATTTATCTCCGAGTGGCCGATGGCGAAAATGGTGATGGGATTATTCATTTTGCGGGCTTGTGTGAAGGGCAGTTTTCGCGAGAATTTGTTGATTTCGCCTACGATTTCTCGAACGTGGAGGATTAGGGCGACAGTGGGATGTTGCTCATGACAGGTTTCTACAAAGAATGTGAGAAACAAGGCGAAGTGCGGGGTTGGGGTTGCACTGGTAGAGAATCCTTGCTGCAGCCTTGCCATTGATGCCTCAGATTCAACAGGTGATACTGGCTGCGCAGGTTATGTCACCCTTCACTTCTGTGTCTTCGCTTTCGGCACTCGACGTGGAGATGTGATGGCTTGTCCGTTCCCGAGGCGGACATTGATGTATCTGTTGATGTGGATATTGGAAGTGCAACGAAAAGTTTCTCCAGTCCTATCCACATGGTTGGCTCAGAGCCATCAACCAACGGGTATACCTAGCGACGGCGACGCGGTAGGGTACGCTGGACTGGTTCTCGACGAGATGACTCTCCTGGTGTGAGTTTGATGCAATAGGGTACAGTGCCGCAATTTTACCATTCTATTGTGCTACATCCGAGATGGGCAAAGGGACAAGATCGGCCTGAAGGGGAATGACAGCTGAATTAAGCCTGGCTTCAAAGTTGTTTAAATTCTCCTTTGACTTACTTGCCAACTCCTGAAGCAATAATCCACGCCTTTACACCCCAGGTCATTTCATCCGTCATCTGTCATACTTGACGTTCCCTGTGGCATTTGGTAATGACATTTCCATATTACGCCGCAACATTTTTGAAGCACATGGATATATATTCTTTAAACAGTCACCTGCAATATATCCGTGGCAGTTGTCAGCTATCCTTTAAATAACCTTTTATGCATCCCATTCTCCTGCTGAGCGGTGAGTTTTGCGTGGCGATGTCCATTCTCTGATGCTGGGAGCCTTTTGACAAGAGTGATTTTAACTGTGGTGTTAGGTAAGTGTAAATTTCCACCACCAGTATCTAAAATATCTCCTGTTAAATTATGAACACCCATCTCTATCTTCTCATCAAATGGTTCTCAATCACAATCAGTCCTGCAGCCATGTGCGTACTATTGCAGGATCATTTCCACACTGCCATCCATTTATATTCTCTCTAATAACTGGAGGGTTTCAACTTCTGTTGCGATTAATAACCAGCTATCAGACCTGTGGGTATCCCAGCGGATAATGGTTGGCCCTTGCTGTTGCCCAAGGGATATTTTCTAGTAATTTTGGTCTATGTTTACTGTCATTTGTCTATGATGTTCATTGTTCCTGTAGGGGAAAAAAGCAGATTGCCGGGATTGGAACCTCACTTCTTTCTGTGGGAGATCTCGGCTGGATGCACAAGACTGCCATCCTGACAATATGCTGCCCTTTGAGGAATAAATGTTATGCCATGACGATCTTTTGATTGATGCCAATAGATGATTGTATGCCATTTTATAAAGGAAATAAATCCCCCGAAGCCTGAAGGAGGGCTTATATCACCTACTACCTTCTTCGGACAAGAGCACTCCACATTGCCAGCTCTGTACCCACGAACACCACGGCCCATTCTTCCACTTACATATTCACTCAATTGCAGTGATATGCTACAGTTGAATTAGCTCAACATTTGCTGCTCTCCCTTCATTTCTCCTTTGCATCCATCCAGCTTTCCACCTTCCATCCACATCTATCCAGCCCATCACATCGAAACTCAAGAATCATGGCGCCAAAAGGAGGCTTCGACTACGTTACCTACAACCGGCGGTAAGAACCCAGGTTGCTTCCTTTATGACTAGGGAAGAAATGCTAAGCCGTTGGTAGACTCGCGTCCGTCAAGGTTCCTGACAAGTAAGACGCATTCCACTATAGATTCCAACCTTATCAGGGGTAAACAGGTGTCTTTTCTCACATGCAAATAGAATAAAATGCAAGGTGTGCAAGAAAATCCGCGGGCAGTCAGCGTTTTCCAAACGTCAGCTCGAGGAGCTTCGCAAGGGGATGCTTAAGACTGGCTGCACTGGCATCACTGGGCAAAACTATGCTGGCTGTATGACTTGCATATCTGGCCAAGTATTCGAGCTCACCTGCAACGTCTGCGACAAGACCATGGCTTTGGAGTACTTTAGCAAGAATCAACGCCATGATCCAGATAATGCGGTAAGTTGGTTGTCCCACCCTCCTTTCCCCCTTTTTTTGTTCTTTTTTCGGTATCTCTCTATTCGCCCAATTCTGATAAGACGGCCATTTTAGAGATGTAAAAATTGCGTCCAGGAGCACTTAGAAAAGGTGCCCGTCTCTGAAGACCTCAGTGGAACGATAGAGGACGGAACCGGCTATGCCCCTTCCACTATCTTTATCCAGGGCCGGAGGGGCGACTTTTCCATTCCATCATCTGACGGCCATTCCATCGCGCAAAACCAATACTTGCAGGAAGGTTCCGTCACCCAAACCTCTAATCCGGAAAATTCGAACGGCTTCGATAGCGATGAGGACGCGTTATCCGTTGCTGGCGGCACTGGGGGCGGAGGGGTCTGGCTTGAACGGCTGTGGAGACGCCCATTGACCGAAACCTCCTATGAAGGGGCGGGTACCAGGTTCACTGCCTTCGATCCCCAGGGAAATCCTCATATCCGCTTTGCTAGCGCACCATCCGTAGCCCCAACCGTGCATAGCGAGTTGGAGGGTTGTAGTGTTGTAACAGAGAGCAGGGCTAGCAGTAACCCAGCTTCAGCGAGGGACAGAGGTCGTCGAGGTGGTTTTGCGAAAGCCCCCGTATGTTGAATTTACCATTTTTCTATACCAGCCGTTTATTTATTTCCAGCTTGCTGCACGTCTGCTCGTCCTTTGCCTCCTAACTTTCCCTAATATGTTATATATCTGTTGATAGGGTGTTCGTTTTCCGAAGAGTGAGGCTCCGACTATGTGCTGCCCTCAGCCAATTGCGGCCACTATCGAATCTGACGACGACGACGAGGACGAGGACCCACAGAAATACGTGTAGGGGCCTTTCTGCCTATTTCAACTGACACATCTGCTCTTTCGCAGTGTCTCCTACAGGTTCGCACACTCCCTGCCTGAAGGGAAACACCAGCAAGAAAAGCTGGGAAGATGGGAACCGCAAGAGAAGGAGGGATTTAGAGAGAGAGGAGAAAAAAAATTCGAACATTAGCAGTTGTTTCTGCCTCTGTTTACATCTAGTATTATTTCTCCCTCAAGAGCACAAGGCACCCACCAAGTCAGTCACTCAGATAACCAACAATGGCCAAACTGCCTTGACAGCATCGATTCATGTTTTAATTTTCTTCTTTTCCAGAGCAATGATAGTTTTGTTACCTTAATGGAACATATTTACTTGTTCGCTCAAACTTAAACACTTAAATTTTTCCAATGGGCTGACTGATCTGACCCGTGGGTAGCAAATCTGCAATAGACGGATTTTGCAACCACTGCGCGCACGAAATACTTGGCGCATGTAAAATCCTATTACTGCCTAGTTGCCCAGTACAAGGTGGTTTTAATAACCACCATGTAATTATTAAATTGTACTATCCGAAGGCCTTGTAAAATCAAATCTTGGTGTAATATAGAACCGGCATGGGTATATTTTAATCCGTTGCAAATTCTTGGCTGCGCGTGTCAGGTTCCTGCCTGCCTGGGTGATTATTTCCTGCGTCGTTGACATTATTCTCATATTATTCTTTGCCCCCAAATGTCAAAATAAATATGAATATATCAAGCCGCTGCCAGGCTGCCACGGCGGCTGCCAATATAACCTTGCTCACTGCCGG
>JAFEJD010000731.1:0-10516 GCA_018296065.1 Blastomyces percursus
CCTCTGATTGGCTGAGGGTAGAGGCATGTAACTAAGCGAGTTTCCCCCGAGATTGAGGCAGACCAAGACACACAATTTTCACCCCATGCTTTTACACGTAGAGAATCCAACGGGATATTATGGTTATTTTTGTGGTGTTTTGCTACTAATATTCAGGGTGGCTGGGCAGATTCTTGCTTTTGCAAGTAATTCGGTCGCCACAATACATGAGTTGCGTGAGAGGTTGCAGAGCCCTGTGGAATAACCCATTTCATGCACTCAATTCATGCAACTGATGCTGTAAATTGTGGATTCATATAGAAATGCAGGTTAGTTTCCTATCTGAAAAAGCTGATGGGGTTAGGTAGGTGAATGATGTAGAGGACATCATGTTTCAAGAAAGTGTGCCATGTGAATACAGATCTAAGTTTTTTATGGAAATGTATTAGCCAACCTTCACAATGATTTACACATTCTTACCAGGTGAAAGTATTGAGTAGGAAAATTGATGAGCTTCATTTTTCAAGGTTCCTGGACCAAAGTACAACTTAGGTAGCTATGAGAATGCTAATGTAAAAGCTGGAAGCTGTTTGGGTGCACGCAGATGCATACAAAGAATTAGATTGAATAAGGATATCAAATTTCCAAGCCATGCCACAAACCGGACCAGAAGCATTACTACCAAGTATACAAATCCAATTTCTGCAAACAAAGAAAAAGGAAACAAGACATTATAATTAATTTCCGGCAAGAACATAGGAGGGATTAATTATTGAACCTGGCAAATTAATAGACCAACATAAGAGGACAGTATTTGCCTGCTGAAGGGGTTGGAGGCGGAGAGTATTCCGTCCTACACGATTGAGTTGTCCGCTGTTTCCGCTTAATTATTAAATTCTTACAATTCGGGAACTCGTCAAGGTCGTGATACAGTAATCTTCGGGTGGGTTTGACACGTTTACAGAGCCAAGGCAGCCATGAGGATACCGACAATGCCAGCGGCAGAGGATCCGAGTTGGGCGTTAATCGCAGCAGCGCCAACAGATGGGGATGGAGAAGTAGAATCGCCAGTCGGGCTACCAGTGCCAGTTGCCTTAGCATCTTCTGCATTCACTATTAGAATATTTCACTAGACATTTATGCACATGGCATGGTTGAGGATGCCGCCAGAAGCGCTATTACTCAACCAAGCTTTAAAGAATAAATGGAAGTGACATACCAGAATCCGTGCCGGTTGGGGACACAGCGCCAGTTTTAGTAGGATTTGGAATGACGGTGGTCCCATCGAAAAAGTTGGCGTTGATGCACTTGGTCTGGCAATCAGCATAGACGATAATGTCGTCGGGAGTTCCACTGCCTTGAGGGCAGTTCATCGCGCATTGGGTGGTCTTCTTGGCCATTTCCTCGCTAGGGCAGGGAACACTGTAACATTTTGCTTTACAGCAAATATTCGAGCCGCCTGGAGTGGAACAATTAGTACGCGCTCAAGCAAGGAAGTGCGTAAGTATTAACTGAACATACATCCAATAGCACACCTAGCAGCTGGGGAGAGCGTAGCAGCGGTCTCTTGAGGCAGGGCGGAGGCAGAGGCAAGGAGGCCAGCAAGGGCAAAGAGTGTGGAGACCTTCATGGTAGCCTTTTTGTGAAAAGTGTAGGTGTAAAAGAGGGTAAACAATTGAATGAAAACTATCTGTGCGTTGCGTATTAAATAAATCAGATAGGAATAGGCTAGAATGGGAGAAAAATGAAATTAGATTTGAAGATAACGAATGACTGCTTGCTGCTTGGTTTTTGGGAATAGAGGAGAGAATGAGTGTAAGATATTTCGCAGTTTTGACTCACAAGCCTTGTCTTATATGATGCAAAGCCAGGCAGGCAAAACTCTGGTACACTGCAATGTAAAACATGTCCAGCCAGCCAGGGTTCAGGAACAACTTTGGAGCCAATCGAGGCCTCTGGGGTAAGCTTCTAGCGTGGTTTTGTTGTCCCAACCCCCTTTAAAAACTTGCTAGTTCCTGGGAAGCCAATAATGGCCGTCGTGTGGCGTATGTACATGATCAACTGCATGGAAAAACCTGCTAGCTCCATTTTGCGGACCACCCATTTTCGGGACGGTCCAGCCTGTGCTGGGGGTGAATGGTGGCACAAAGATATGAGCGCTGCTATGAAAGCGGCCTTGGTGGGCGAAATCGCGAATTCCCTGAATTCCTTGCTGATGGATAGTGTTTGTTCCTCTTTACTAGAAAGCTCCTCTATCATTTTCCGAGGAGGCCACCTAGTTTCGTTCTGTGTCGATTTCGCCACCGGCCCACTGGATCCATATCAGTTGCTCAGATTTTCTGCGCTGTCTCAAACATCACCTATTTCGTTCCCCACTCGCCTGGCAACTGAAAGCCGCTACTTCTTCCGATGGGCGCTTGGCGAATGCTGATCTGATTGGGTCGCTGGCTCACAGAAATATGAAGAAAATATCGATAGGAGCCGGGCGCCATCGTGTTGCCTTCCAAGGGTCAGTAGTGTTTGGTGGGCCAGCTGGACGTTGTCTCATCGACTTCAGCGGTTTTGACAGCGTTCTTGCGGGCCGGCTTGTCCCTGGCCGCCATATGTTAAGCATGTCCTCATTACTTTCAACTATGTTGATAAGGATGCATTTGTGTTTCTGTGCAGAGGATATTGGGAGTCCGAGCAACTTGCAGCTGACTCCCCATCAGAAACAATGTGTACGGATTAGTCGTACTGACAATGCTCAATCAGGCAGTTGCAAAATGATGGATACCCGATTCGGACGAGATCACAATCACGTGGACGCTAGTTACATCAGCCGCCTCGACGCGCCTGCATCAGCATCGACCTCGAAAGTCGCTCCCAAGGCTAACTGAGCCACTTCGACGATTTGGAACTCGATGAAAGGCGGTAGATAAACGTGGTTCTGGTTACAAACTGTAGTCACTAGGGCGTTTGGTTGTTTATCCCCCTACTATTTTGTTTTTCTTGAGTTACAATACATAGCAAGATGTCGAGCTCCTATGGTAGCGAATTTAGTGATCTTGATGACGGAGACATCCTCACCGTTGCCGCTTCTGCTGATCTTTCAGCCACTACTTCTGACAGCCCTCGAGCCCCCAAGCGAAGACGCTTGAGCCATGCCGGAACGAGTGACACACGAGACCCGACTTCTTCTTGGGACGATAATGGCAGTGAAGGGGACGACGAGAGCGGCCATGAATCAGGTCAGAACCTAGGGGCTCTACCTTCGCGTCATCGAGCACCGATAGTGAGATACAAGGAAGGAGTAAATTCAAAGCCAACCGCTTCAAAATACAAGATATACCAACCTAAACGCCCGCTTGCCCAAGAACCGACTTTTGTGACCCAGTTGACCCAGCCTCCTTCGAGCCCATCAATGATTCGTGGGCCTCGGTGGAAAAAGCCTGACCCAAAGGATCTGGCTGCGAAACTAGTTCCGACCCCCGCCAATGTCAAGAGACGAAATATTATAGAGACGGAGAATAACGACATGGACGAGGATCTGAAAGCTGCTATTGCCGCATCTCTGGATTCATTTCGAGGGGAAAACAACGGAGACATGGAACCGTTGCCTAATCCCGGAAAACATAAAAGTCCCCGCTCAACCAATTCTAGTTTTGGGCCTCAGGATATGTCTTTTGATATTGGAGATATCCCTGAAGACGCTTTCGACTCTTCCTTAGATTCATCATCTGATTCGCCTACGAAAGCTCCAGTTTCAATTTCATCCTCCGAACCGTTTCCTTCTCAATCTTCATTCTGGCGACAGGGAGGTTCTCAGCAGAAGAACTTGCGACAGATGACACTCTTTGGTGGACCTTCTCAAGCTGACAAGCCATCATTGTCATCGCAATCTGGGTCCCGCAGCTGGCCCTTAGTAAACAACAACGAACCTCCAACACATCATAAACTGAATTCTACGAGTGTAAAGTCTTGGATATATCCAATAAACTTGGGCAAGAAAAGAGAGTACCAATTTAACATCACCCAACGTGCTCTTTTTCACAATTTACTTGTTGCGCTTCCGACCGGTCTTGGGAAAACTTTCATTGCTGCTACCGTCATGCTAAATTGGTTTCGGTGGACCACAGATGCCCAGATAATTTTCGTTGCTCCAACAAAACCACTGGTCTCCCAGCAAATTTCCGCATGTTTTGGTATTGCGGGAATACCTCGATCACAAACTGTTATGCTTACTGGCAGTACGGCGCCAGCAATCCGTGCTGAAGAATGGCAGAACAAACGGGTCTTCTTCATGACACCTCAGACTCTTGTTAACGACCTCAAAAGTGGACATGCTGATCCAAAACGGATCGTACTGCTTGTTGTTGACGAGGCCCATCGTGCCACCGGTAGCTATGCCTATGTTGAAGTGGTGAAACTTTTACAAGCATACAATACAAGCTTTAGGGTCCTCGCGTTAACAGCAACTCCTGGATCAACAGTGGAAGCTGTGCAAGAAGTTATTGATGGTTTGAATATATCTAGAGTTGAAATACGAACAGAGGAGTCTCTCGATATCAGTGAATACGTTCACTCGCGAAATATTGAAATAGAGACGTTTGAAAACTCCGATGAAATGGTCATGTGCATGGACTTGTTCGGAAAGTCGTTGCAGCCCGTTTTAGATAAACTTCGAGCCCAGAATGCGTACTGGGCCAAGGACCCAATGACTCTCACACCATACGGACTTAGGGTTGCCAGCCAGGAGTGGATGAATTCAACCGCCGGGAAAAATGTAAACCACTCACTAAAGGGCATGATCCTCAATATATTTTCGATGCTTTCGAGTTTAGCCCATGCAATAGACCTTCTGAAATTCCATGGGATTGGTCCGTTTTACCGCAATCTCGTTTCATTCCGTAGCTCCTTGAGTGATGGAGGTGGTGGTAAATACCGCCGTCAAGTCGCAGATAATGAGAATTTCAAGACGCTGATGAATCGACTGAGGACGTGGACCAATAATGAAGATTTTATTGGACACCCAAAATTACAATACCTAAAGCAAATCGTGCTTAACCATTTTATGGATGCCGAGGATAATGGAGACACTTCTGCAAATAGACGCCCGTCAAATACGCGAATAATGGTGTTTGCCCACTTTCGTGACAGTGCAGAAGAGATCGTGAGGGTGCTGGCGAGACACGGGCCCATGATCCGTCCGCATGTGTTTGTTGGGCAAGCCGCTGCAAAAGGATCAGAAGGGATGGACCAAAAGGCCCAACTCGATATCATCGAGAAATTTAAAAAGGGGACATACAACACAATTGTCGCTACCTCCATCGGTGAGGAAGGCCTTGACATTGGGGAGGTTGACCTTATAGTGTGTTACGACTCTTCTGCCTCACCCATCAGAATGTTACAAAGGATGGGTCGAACCGGAAGGAAAAGAAGAGGGAATATTATCCTTCTTTTGATGAAAGGCAAGGAGGAGGACTCGTTCACAAAAGCAAAGGATAATTACGAAAAAATACAGCGGATGATTGCTAGCGGAACTCGTTTCACATTTCACAATGATAAGTCACCGCGAATACTTCCACGAGAAATACAGCCTTCAGTGGATGAAAGGCAAATAGACATCCCTGCTGAAAATATCCAGGCGGATCTGCCCGAACCGGCTAAGCGTGCGAGAGTTCCTAAACGACCCCCCAAGAAATTCCACATGCCTGATGGTGTTGGAACTGGGTTCACCAAGGCATCTCGCATCAGGGGTACGAAGGAGGGCCGTAAGGCTACAAATGAACGTCCCCGCACACCACCACCCAAAGTTGTGGAAACTCTTGATATCCCACGGATGGATGAAGTTCTCCTTTCCAAGGACGAGCAGAGAGAGCTAGAGCAAAGATATTGCAATATCGGAGGCACCTCTCCCCAGTTTGTCTGCCGGCCACGAATTGATGCCTATCCAGAACTGCAAAGGTCTTACCGCCCGATAAAATTTGTGAAGCACGGGGCTGTCACCCGCCGTCTGATTAAGGCTTTCCGAAACATGAATGCCTTAACAATAGACTGCGAGAGCCACTTTAGAAATCATCTACACCCCGATGACTTGTTACCTGAGCGTCATGAAGCTCCATCCTCCAAAGGCACGAGAAGAATGAGACATTCTGCTCCAAGCGTTAGCGAAGAACGGCCCGACTCACCCGACATTGAGCGACAGTTACATCGCTCCATCAATACATCTCAGCCTTTTTCTCCGTTGATGTGTTCTTCTTTCTCGCTGAAGCGTCCGGAGAGCAACCGGTTTCCCAATTCCCAAAGTAGCGCAGGAGATGATCTTGAGCTTCCCGACGCCGAAACGCTCTTCAACCAGCTGACTAGGAAGCGGGTGGCCGAACAGGAGCAACCAAGTCTATCAAGGGGAGCACGAAGGAAACGCCTTATAGTTTGCCATGACAGCGATAATTTTGATACTTAGAATTACAATTGTCTATGATTTAGCCAGAGGGATGTTGCCTTGGAAGCGAGATCGATACACAATCCTGTATTTTTAGGGTATTGGACAGGCCTTATTCAGCCGGCGTTTACATATATGTACTGTGAAAGTAACTGCGCCGTAGTATATATTACATGTAGATATCCAATTGACTAATTTTTGTGCATTAATTCGTTGGGAACAGAGGCTTGTAGATTGTCAATTTTTAGCCCTGCATTCGTTACTGAAGCCACGCCCGGAATTTTGCCCCACGCACTTAACTCCGTCGATCATGGTTGCAACCCACCATCCGAACAGATTGCTCTCTTCCCCGTACTTGCCATCACCACTACACAACTCCTACAATCATGGCAGATACACAGTTTGACAGTGCCCTGTAAGCATTGGACCCGTAAATCCTGTTCCCTTTCCCCAGTCATCTATCTACACCCTTTAAACCTCCACAACAACCTAGCAACCCCTCGTTTCTAACCGTTACCAGTGACCTCCTCCGCCGCCTCTCACCGCGCGACACCAAGCAAAACCTCCAATACATCACCACTCTCGTCCCCGATCTAACCGAAGACCTCCTTGCCTCCGTCGATCAACCGCTGGAAATCCGCCGATGCGCCCAAACAAAGCGTGATTACCTCCTCTGCGACTACAACCGGGACGGTGACAGCTACCGCAGCCCATGGAGCAACGAGTTCGACCCGCCAATTGAAGATGGGACTATACCTAGCGAGCGAGTGCGGAAGTTAGAGGTAGCAGCTAATGAAGCCTTCGACGTCTACCGGGAGCTGTATTATGAGGGCGGGGTTGGGAGCGTGTATTTTTGGGATTTGGATGATGGGTTTGCTGGGGTTGTTTTGTTGAAGAAAGGTGCGGAATTTACTTTACTTTATTTGTTTGCTTTTCTACCGTTGGCGAGATGGCATATCAGCCTATATAACTTCGTGGTATTCTTGTTTATTCTTCTGTCCTCGTTGGGGACAGGCCGCGGCGAATATACCCCCTTGCAAAGCACAGCCATACTTCACCTCTATCCTGAACGACCGGCTGACCGTTTCCTCCAGCAATTACTCCTGGCTCTAAAAACTCCGGTGCCTGGGATAGTATCCACGTCTTCGAGGCCACAGACCGTGCGCGGACATGCCACTACAAACTAACTAGCACTTTCATCCTACATTTATCAACCGGTTTAGAAGGGTTGGGTGAGATGGATCTCAGTGGAAATATGACGAGACAGATCGAGGCAGATATGGCCGTCGATGGAGACGCTAGTCATGTTGCGAATGTCGGTCGGTTGGTTGAGGATATGGAGCTGAAGATGCGGAATCTTCTACGTATGCATACCTTGTTTGCTCTAAATTTACACCAGCTGCAACTGTTTTATGATTTAAAACGCATTGCTTTACTGATATTGGAATCTGTGTGCAGAGGAGGTCTACTTTGGGAAAGCGAAGGACATCGTTTCCGACTTGAGAAGTGAGTGTGCTAGGCTACTTTTCGCTCCTCCCGGCAGCATTTCCCATTCGGCTTGATTTTATTCTTTTCTGCTAACATAATGGTTTTCCTTTTGTATAGGTATTCAGCCCCTTTCCGAAACAAATAGAGATCAAGCTACCCATCGGGAGATGATCAATTCGATGAAGAGGTAGCATTAGTTATGGCTTTCGTTCGTCTTGTTTATAGAAAATACCAACGGCGCAAATTCAAATGAGCTGCATTTTGCAGTAGTATTAACTTATCGTTTCTAGTTTTGACGATAACGCGAGCGGCCCATGAGTTTTCGTTCATCCTTTATCTTTTTCTATCTCTTTTATTTATTCTCGAACAAATGACAAGACATTTATGACTATCCGAAGGCAAATAATCCAAATTATTTTCTCCATTGCTGTTAAAACCAGAGTCCAGGTATCTAACTAAGGATGAATCGGCACCTGGGGAAAAGCTGCAAGTCAGGGATCCCGTCAAGTTTGTCAAAATACATTACTGCGTGAGCCATGCTAGCACGGTTTAGATAGACAAGACACTCCAGCTCTCTTCAATCAAGTACATGAGGGCTCCAACTGTGCACATGCCTCCACGATTTCCTCGGACCATGCCTGGTATCCAATCCCATTGAACAGCCCAAACGGCTCCGTAATTTAGAAAGTAAAGCCACCATTCGTCGCTCCTCTATCCACGATATAAGTCCCATAGAATAATAGGGGATGACAGGCTGTTCCAGTTCTCGAGATGTATCTGCTTTATCGCCACATGTGGTCGGGTAACACGAGTTTCCTAGATTGCTATCCCTCATTTCCAATGGTGCAATGACTTCACGGGTCACAAGAGTGGGGATCATTTGTACCAACAACCTTTGGTGGCGGTTTTCGCTATATAATAGTAGAAAAGGCATTAACGCACTAGCGTGCTTAATTACTGAGTGCATGGGAAGGCTTGTTTCCAGACACTCGAATATCGGTATATCGAATCCGGCGATAGATGGAAATATCCATGGATAAAGCGAGAATCGATTAACCGCGCTATATTTTCATGGAGGAGGTTGATTGTATTTCAACCCAAAGTCCCGCTGGTGGAGATAATGCAACCCCGGCCCCCGAGCCAACTTCAATCAACTTCCATATTTCCTTCAGAAGCCCCTTTCTTATCCAACACGCCAGATTCGTTCCTGTAAGAACCTTTGTCTTTCTCCAGCTGAGCAGCAAGCCTGCTAGCCTCCGCCCACAACTCCGCCTCCTTATCCTTTCCGACAGTATCCTTCCGGCTATTAAGCCAGCTAGAATCGAGCGGGTTAACTCCTCCTGACGAAGCAGCAGCTGTTGTTGTGGTACCTCCGCCCGCGGTCTCAGCAGATTCAGGCTTGACTATAGACGCTTCTTCCAGAGCGTACACCTCCCGTCGGAGACGCACATCGATTGAGGAGAGGAGCGCGAAGTATTGAGAGCTTGCGGCTTTGAAAGCTGCTTGATGCGATTCTAAGGTCCCATCGATTTTGGGAAGATCACTGGACTTCTGTCCTGCTGCTATGGAAGAAGAATTGGTAGTGAGCGAGCTGATCGCAACGCCTGCGGCGTTGAGGAGTTTTGTTACATCCTGCGAACCTACTGTCAGGGAAACAAGTTAGGGTGCAGAGGGTATATGGGAAGGACAAACCTTGTCGATATCATTGAGTTGACGGATTCGATCAGTAGGGGTAAAGACATCGTCGGGTTCTTGTGGATCCATGGCGATTCTCATTCAAGGACTAGACGAGTGTTGAAGTAGAGTTGCCGTATGGTTTTGATGGAGCTTCAGAGAGCGTTCTTCTTAAGACCACTTTTTGGACCACTTTATGTAAACCCTGCACTAATTTAGTTAACCAGTTAACTAACTATGTGAAGGGAATAACTAACTAGTTAAGTTAGTTAACTAAGTTAACTAACTAGTTAACGTAATCCATCACCTAACCGGCCAGATCACCTAACCGGCCACTTTTTCAATTTTACGCGTCTCTCACCAAATTCCTTACTATATTAATGTTAGCTACTCTACGCGTTTCTCATTAAATTCCTCGATATGGCAACCTCCACTACTAGAAAGGCTTCTAATCAAGAAGAAATTCTTTTATTAGCCATTGAAGGCTATCAAAAGTGTCAATTCAAAAGTATACGAGCAGCCGCTCAATCCTACAATCTTCCATTTACCACCCTACGTGATCGCTTACACGGTGCAACAACGAGTACGATTTCCCAGAGAAAAAATCGAAAACTGACTCCGGCAGCGGAAGAATCTCTAGTTCAATGGATAATCTCATTGGATATGCGAGGACAACCTCCCCGAGTCGCATATGTACGAGATATGGCAAATTATCTTCTTTCTCTCCAGCCTGGCAAGCAAGAAACAGTTGGTGAATGTTGGATCCAAAGATTTATTAAACGACATCCAAATTTAGGCAGCAGATTTACACGCAAATATGACTATCAACGAGCCCGTTGTGAAGATCCAAAAATCATACGAGACTGGTTTGAATTGGTGAAGAATACAATCAACAAATATGGGATTGTGGAGCAGGATATCCACAATTTTGATGAAACTGGCTTTCAAATG
>JAFEJD010000741.1:0-14995 GCA_018296065.1 Blastomyces percursus
TGACCGATTGATTACGTTAACTATCGTCGGTGACTAAGCAGAGCTTGCTTTTGTCCGCTCCAACCTCAGCGCAGCGCCTACGAGGGAGCGGGTTCACAAGATTTAACGATATTATTATAGATATACCAAAGACTATCGCGTTGTGTATGTTCATTACGTACATGCTCATATATACCCGTGAGAAACGCTCGTGGAGGCGAGGGGAAGGAAACAGGAAACAGGACCACATAACTATACTAGCTATGGCCGCCATCCAACGCAGCCGTAACTTGCTTTAGCATCCCTTACTGTGTCTATTATGACTTATTTATGAATGGGAGCCTTCCGATCAAGCCTTCTATGGGCTGACCCGTCAAGATTTTTAACAAAATGTTCTCTACCATCCATGCTGCCTCTGGGACAATTTGCCCACCAGCTACCATAAGCTTTGCAATCAAAGGCGCAAGGGTTACAGCGTTTGTTTGTTTGGATGGCCGCTCCCATCCCTCATCATATGGCAAGCGTTCTTGTTCTGTGTTTTCAATTAGAAATCTGGCACAAGGTACTGATGCATATGCTTAGATTTTGTAAATGTACTTGCCGAAGAAAATCCTGATCCAATCAACCTGAGGATGCCCTGTATCAGGGTCCCCAAACACACTTAAATACTGCGCAGTTTCAGTATAGCTAATGATGACGTCTTTCCCATTAAAGGTAAAGTCGGGATTTCGTGCTCTTTCTGTTTTGATGCGATTTAGCCGAGCCTTAGCAGCTGCCGGAAAGCTTACGGTCTCGTCGTGCCTGAAATACTCGAGAACACTCTGCCAGATCGTCTCGTTGAAGTTGTTATTGCCTCCAAAGAATATGTCACTTCGCGATAGGCTTGCATCGTGTTCGGCAAACAAGTCGTGATTCGCCAGATCGTCTAAGTTGAAGTAAAGCTGAAGCGGGTTCTTCGCCCCTATCATACCCCCAGTCCCGGCAGCAAGAGTGAGGTCAAATCCAACATTTAAACCCTCAGATATGCCTTTAAGTAAGGTCGGATAAGTCATTCGCCTGCCATTGTGAGGCAGTATGCCATGATTTGCAAGGCTATTCAGTGCAGGGCATGGTCCACGGACTGTCAAGATTGTCAGAATTATAAACTTGTCCGAGTAAACGTTTGGCCAAAATATCTTACCATCACCCGGACCTGGCGGACGCCATGGTGCGTAATCCGCTGCTGCAGACACCGATCTAAAGCTCACGATGAATACCACAGTCACGGTCGCCAACATTACTCGCGATATCCTCATCTCCGATGTGTGTGTCGTTGCTGTTTGAGCTCAGACGGAAAAGCGAACGCAATCAAAACCATACGAGAGGCAATAAAAAGCTGTAGAGAGTGATTTTACCCTCTGTCCTTGATAGAATTGTATGATATTGTGACTGTCGTTTTCGGTAAGGAAAGTTAACGGGAAGAAAGCGATACAAGGAAGGTAGGAGCATTGCATTGCAGCAAGGAGAACAATCCCCTCAACAGAGTAGCCTTAAAATATCTATGCACGCCACCCTACAACAATACAGGATCTCCGCAGGTACTCGTCCACTCCAAGGCCAGGCATCTGCATCATCTGGAAATTGAGCAAGATCTACAGCGGAGAAGCCTTTCGTGTTCCATAGCGGAAGGTAACCAAATATTGTTGCCCAAGCTATTAGGATGGGCCCCTTACAGTCTCCAACGCTGATCGCACCTTGGCTCGGATAGGTACCATAACCTGGCTGTCAGATGTAGATGGTCCGTGGGAATCCATTCCGGCAATTCCTCACCAGCTACGTGGTCGCGCGAACTCTGGCACTTCTTGGAGAGTGCCAACAAAAGAGCTGATCGTGCTCTGTCGGTCAGAAGATTTTTAGCGGCTTGAACGCCACTTTGCATAGATCGGGGATGATTAGTAGAAAGTTCCCGGAGACGAGCTCTAGAAGACACGGAATAATGCGTCAAGACAATGATGTGATTGAATGATTCATTTTTCCGCAGAGGTTGAAATGTCACGCACAGGTGGAAGAAGGGATGCAGTTGTTGGCTAGCTATGCTATTGTGGATATTTCACAATTTAGTACTACAGTACGGAGTACACGCATTCCATTATCACGCAGAGGACCCGATCACTCACCTTCAACGCTAAGTAACGAGAACTTTTTATGGAAACAGAGATCGAGCCAGAGCCTGAAGCACCATAAATCGAACTTTTTCGCGTACGAGAAGGGAAATAAATTTAGAATGCTGTGTATCACGTATTGAAGTCACTATGCAAACCATGGACAAACCTTAAAAGCCTTCCAAAACACCCTAACCCCGCCGAAGTTTTCGGAATGTCATTTGCTCGTAGTTATTCAATCAACAAAAGCCTCCGATTTCACACTCCAGGCGTGTGGGTTTTGTTGTGTTGTCAGCAAAGTTAATTTCGTATGAAGGAGATTTCATCGGGAAACCGCCAAACTAAATCTAGCATCTGGTGAAATTTATGCAGCAATCGGTCCTTGTTCAGACGACATTCGGTTCCTTACATCTGAGTTTATGTATGTGTGCGGGGTAGCTAGCAAGCCCACAAGCTATGAAATTACACCGCCAGTGCTCGACCATCGTGGCACGCCCATCTCAAGGGCGCATTTTTAAACTAAACATTTTTTTTTCTTATCGGGCCTTATCGTCGCCATTTTATGGCTGCGAAGGAAAAGTGAAAATACACAAATGATTCTCACAAAATTCATTGTATGGAGGCTTTAAAGTCACAACCGGAATCTTTCACCCACGCGGCAAACAGGTGTTACAAAACCAGCCAATATACTCCGTACTGCGTAACCCGTTAGGATACCGCAGAGGCACTTTGATGAGCCCAAAAATGACCCCGCTAAACTAACTATAACGTTATGCTAATCCGGTTAGAGTTTAGTCAAAACACCTAATCTCAACCTCATTTTTGAGCCAAGTAGCTTGCAGAAACGAGACCACTAGGATGGAAGGGAAATCATTTGTTCAAAGAAAAGATCCACATTATTGCAATATTGGCCACAGGATAGAAAAAAATTAACTCGATTAGGTGGTGAGGATTTATGTCTTTTGAGTGCAAGCGCACTAGGTAGGGGCAAACCCAGCGTCAGTAGGTCCAGCTCCATGATCGAGCTCCGTGCGATTCTACCACCCCTGTTATCTTCTTTTTGATGGCCTCTTGCGTCTTTGCAGCAATTGGTTTCTGTTTCCTCCAGCGGTAGGTCCAGTTCCACGGCTTCACCAACCGCAAGAGTAGAAAAGGCAATGACTTTATAAGCATTATAGGATCCTCCAGAAATGGAGGTAGGTCACCACCAAGCCGAGGCATCTCAGTAAGCACACCGGCCTTATACATCTGTACTACGGAAGCATGAATTTTGGCATCCCGGGGTATGTCACGGGTGGCCCCGAGATTCGGAGGCCAGTAGCGTGGGATCCATTCCCCGTGTTCGAGTTCTAGGCGGGTGAAAAGAGGGAGGATTTCTATATGAGTAGCATGAGAGTACGGTTAGCGACCCAATATGATAGGATATCGGGGATCATGTAGGTCGTAAATCTATTAGGGCCTGAACGTACCTAAAATCCACCACATTACCGTTGCGGAGCGTGTCACGCCACGGTCGAAAGCCAGGAAGTCGTGCGGTCTCCGTTCTCTTAGAACCGATTCACGTGGAGTGTGGGAAGATAGGCCGTGGGTTGGCAGTAGCACAGGTGCACGGCCCGCTTTCATATGGCCTCGTTTAATAATGGTTTCCTGGACAAATGCTAGTTTGCCGGCAGGTTGATCCTCGAGGGCGTTCACTTGGTCGATCATCCATGCCAACGGGATATCGGACAGAAGATGCTTCCCGGGGCCTTCGTAGTGAAACCCTCCGCCAACATCACAGTGATTTCCCGCAAACCATACTTCCTGTATATCAGAATCTTGATGTTCCTTCTCGAATAGGAAGAGCGCTGGTTTAAACTTGAGCCGGCGTTCGTGGATGGAAACTGCATGACGGATGTGAACTGCCGGGGGCTTGATTTCATGTTAAAAAGACAAGGACATAGAAAAAAGGAGAAGAAAAAAATACTCGATTGAGGGAAGCGAGAATTTTACCGTTGCAATATAGCGGTATGATTGTCGCCGAAAAGGAACTTCAAATTGCCCGACACTATTCACACAGTCAAAAAGACCCAGGAAATAAACCTTAACATCGCGACGACAAAAGGTTCGCTTGAAGTGCTCTAGGTATCGTTCCTGCTCAAGCTCTTTCGTGCTCTTGTTAATCTTGCCCCGATTCCGTTGAACTTCGCTGAAGGATTGGAAAGCAAAGCGAATCATATCTTCATTTCCCTGGGACAGGAGGCCTATGACGTTGATCATCTCGGCCAGGAACCGCGCAGTATATGCCCCACGAGAGAATCCGAAGATGTATATTGCATCGCCAGGGGAGTAAAATCTCATCAAGAATTTGTAACCAGCAGATACGTGGTATTCGAAAGTGGTGCCGATAGCTTGGTCCATCATCGCTCCAATACTAGTTCTTACCCGCTCTATAAATGTTGTCCCCGAGTGACTTGAGCCAGCGTCAAACGTCCCAATTCCGGCTAGGAGAAGAAGATAAATATCAGTGCTTATTTATTTCGTAAGGATCGAGAGGAAAAATGTGTGCATTGGAGGTTGGGGTGTATCGCTATACTAACGTTGATAATAATGGAACTGGTTCTTGTCAAAACGATCCAACATATCGTATATTTTAACGACATTTGTATCTGACTCGTTCGCCTGAAAGCTGTTTCCAGTGCCGTCAAAGCAAAGGACAAGCCGGCGCGGCGCATCACTTCGATTCTCACGATTTGTGATGAACGGGGTCATGATTGAAAGGGTTACCCAAGGGAAACGGGAAGTGAAGTCGGTTAACTGTCAAGGGAAATGGTGTCTGCAAAGTTGCATACTTGAATACACGGAGTGGGAGATTCTTCAAAGTCGAGTGGCAAATATCACCAACCTTTCGATCGGCAAGCGGAATGTTTATACTAAATGAAGGGGCTGACAATTTTGTGACGGTGGCAATAAAATATCCCAACTCATGCTCTTGAATGACCAAGTTGGCCACTAAAACAGGCTGCAGAGAACAATAATCCCAAACACAAAATACTGACGACATATTCAAATTCAACATTTCGCACAAAAGAATGCTAACACACCATCGGGCAAATAATATACCCCCATCCAAATTTCGGTCAATCGAATGCCCCAATCGCAATCGGACACCACGGTGATGAGCTAGGATGACTTAAGCTCCGATCAGCATTGCAGGCCTTTCGGTATGGATGTACTGTACATTGGTGGGCAGCTGATATCGTCTCCCGACGAGAAGTCAAGTCCCAATAATGAGAAGTGTGCGTACAGGGTGGCGAAAAAAGGTAATTTTGTATGTATATGCAGCGTAAGTGGTATGCGGCGTCAAGTGCAGAAACCAACAAGCCCGAGTCTGACGCCAATAGGTGATTTACATCAATTACACCAGACGCTCGGCTCCGAATTGGAAGCAGAGAAGAGACAATCCCGAAATCGCCTGCGGGAATTCCCCTACTAGGGTCGGTGATTGGCATGTCGGCGTATGCAGACTAAACATCTAGACTCAACTCAAATGCGCGAGCTGGACCACGAAAAGCTGCCACAATTGCTTTTCTCGTGGCTAGCTGAGCTGATTTCCTGTGCTCGAGTTCTGCGACTGCATGTACTTGGTACCTTTACTAAAGTTCCATATAATGTGGATTAATTCTTGTCAATACAGAGCTTTCCAAGACGAAGTACCCGCTTTCTCTCTGATGGAACACTTTTCCCATCTTTGTAACTCATGATTCGAGGGGGCTGTAAGGTCTTGGCATATATATCGTCCCTCTCAATATATTTATCTGACTGTATCCCCCGCTGGTGCTGGTTCAAAAACTTCAAGTGAGCCATTCATTTCTCTTTTATTCTTTTTGACCTCAAAGAAAAGAAAAATGGCAGAGTACTATTGGACAATCACTGCCGTGGTAGCAGCAGTGGGCTTTGTCGTGTATCGATATGGCCAGGATATCCGAGAGATCATCGCTCCGAAAACTATAGGTGCTGATGGTATTGTAAAGAAGAAGAAGGATGATGATGGAACAGGAATTGATAGTAGCTCCCTCATCCTAACCATCATGAAACACCCCCCGAAGAATATGGATCTGAAGCAAGTCGGCGATGTGGTGAAGTTCGTCAAGGATACCGTCAGAGGGAAGCCGATGAATGATAGATTGCTTGCAGTAGGAATATTCCAGCAAAGCTTCTCCTGTCCATTAACTAACCTTGTGATAATTAGATGGAAAACATCATTGCAATAGTTGGAGCATTGCCGCCAAACTCCAAACATCGAATTAAATTGACAAATATCCTGATCACAAGGCTGTGGGACAGTCTTGAACACCCGCCCATTAACTTCCAGGGACCAAAATTCTACTACCGCACTCCAGACGGGAGTTATAACGTGAGTCTGGATGGTGGCGAACTACGCACAGCGTGCGTCAAGGGTAGCTAACATCGTCGCCAGAATGTACACTTCCCAAACCTAGGAAAGGCGGGTATGCCGTACGCAAGATCAATCCGAAGTGACACCAAGCTACCCGGTGTTCGACCAGACCCGGGATTACTCTTTGACCGTACGTTGAAAAATATTCCCACTTAGAAAGCGAAGTCTGACATTTGAGGAATAGTTCTCATGAAACGAGAGGATGGTAAATTTAAACAGAATGAGGGAGGCATCTCATCTCTGCTGTTCCACCATGCTGCCCTGATTATCCATGGTGAGGCAAAAGACCGACAATGGCGGGCAAAGGTGTTATCAAAGTCATGCATAGTTGCTCACTACGTTTAGACATATTTCGAACTGATCGACGCGACATGAATATCAACAATAATTCTTCCTACCTCGACCTTTCGCCGCTGTATGGGTCTAGCCTCGAGGACCAACTGAAGGTTAGGACCATGAAAAATGGATTCCTTAAACCTGACACCTTCCACGATGAGAGATTAATTGCCCAGTCTCCTGGTGCCAACGTCCTCCTGGTCCTTTACAGCCGGTTTCATAATTATGTGGCAGAGACCCTGCTTCTAATCAATGAAGGCGGACGTTTCACCCCTAAGGGAGACGATGAAGTTTCGCTCACCCAGTTGGACGAGGATTTATTCCAGACAGCCAGATTGTACGTATATCAGATGATGTGAAGTCTACAACATATGTTAATGAGGTTGCAGGATTGTTGGCGGATTGTATATCAACATCAGTCTTCACGACTATCTCCGTGCGATTACCAATACGCATCATTCTGACAGCTCATGGACCTTGGACCCACGTGTGGATATCCCAGATTCGCTGGTAAAATCCGGCCCCGAACGAGGCATTGGTAACCAAGTCACGACCGAATTCAACCTCTTGTACCGTTTCCATTCTTGTATATCCTTAGGGGATGAAAAGTGGTTAGATGAGTTTTTTGGAGAAATATTCAAAAGCACCCGAAAGCCTTTGGAGGAATTAACCCTAAACGACGGTATGCGGGCTATTGCACAATTTGAATCCCTAATTCCCAAGGACCCCAGCCAACGTAATTTTGGCGGCATCGAAAGAGGCGAGGATGGGAGATTCCGCGATGAAGATCTGGTAAGACTATTGAAAGCGAGCATTGATGACCCGGCCGGTACGTAAAACCTCACAATAAGCTCGCGCGCAGTGCAATTGCTAACGGGCTATTTTCAGGTGCTTTTGGTCCCAAAAACACGCCAAAGGCAATGCGGGTTGTAGAGATCCTAGGTATTCACCAAGCTCGTCAATGGTAAGGAGGCATTGTCCTATTCCATTCTCCACCGGTGATTTCTAATGCTCGGTATATTATAGGAGAACGGCATCGCTTAACGAGTTCCGCAAATTCTTCAAGCTTAAACCCCACGAGACTTTCGAAGATATCAACCCTGACCCAGAAATAGCTGACCACCTCCGAAACCTCTATGGGCATCCTGACATGGTCGAAGCGTACCCCGGCTTATATGTTGAGGACGCCAAACCGAGAATGGACCCAGGTTCAGGCGTTTGCACGCCGTACACAGTCGGTAGAGCCGTTCTTTCCGACGCCATAACCCTTGTTCGTTCAGATAGATTCAACACCACGGTGAGAATTACCCCTGGCACTTATAAATGCTCGTCCGCCGCTAACACACCCCTTAGGAGTATAATGTTGCCACACTGACGAATTGGGGTATGGCGGAAGTCCAGCAGGATTATAATACGTAAGATAGACTCTTGCAGATCGGTAACTCTGTATATGCATGGCACTGACAAAATCAACAGTCTTGGAGGATCCATGTTTTACAAACTCATCCAGCGTGGTCTGCCAGGGTGGTTCCCGTTTAACTCACTCTCAGTACTGCAGCCAATGTACACGCCAGCAATGAACCGGGAAATCGCAACGGAGCTCGGGACGATATCTCAATATACCGAGACTGACCCAAAGCCGCCTCCCCGTAGACTCATATTAATGAAGCATTCGGATATAAGTCAAATGCTTACTGATCCCAAGCGGTTCCCTGTTCCTTTCGGAAAGCCCTATGAAAATTTCATCGAGGGCCGCGATTTCGGCCATTTCATGCTTGCCGGCGATATGCCACGGAATAGGGAACAGCGAAACTTGTACGGCAGCGCGCTCTACGGGAGCGGCGAACTGAAGGAGCTGCTCTCGACGTTCATCGTGGACCAAACTGACAAATTTTTAACTGGTAGTATGTTCCAGATTGGAAGGGGCACGTATCACGTCGATATCTTGAAGGAGTAAGTGTCTTTCAACACCATCCCCTGCAAGACCCTACAGTCAAACGCACTTCCCTCCCCATACATCTTTCAAAGCCAGCTAATCAACTTTTCTTTTCAAAAAATAAAGCGTGGCAATTCCCGTCATGACAAGATTTATGGGTGACCTCTTCCAGTTCGACTTGAAAACAGAGGAGAACACTTCGGGAACGTACGACATCGACGGCCTATACAATGATCTCCTAAATATCCGAATATGGGGATTCGGAAATGACGATCCTGCTCTTTCGTGGAACCGCCGTCGTGATGCCCAAGCGTCAGCTAGGAGGCTACTCGCTTCCACAGAGGCGTATACCAAAAAGGTCACAAGCTGAACAAGAATCCGTAATATTGTCGGAGCCGTAACCAATGGGCTCGCATCCAATGGCAGCAACACTTCGCTACGCTCCTTTGGACGTGATTGCATCATGGAGCTTCTCTCCAATGGAAAATCGGCACAGGAAATAGCCGACATTATGGTATTCACGGCACTTGGCGGCATCGGTGCCGCTATTAGCACGGTATGTTGCTAGGCAGATATCTAGGCTGCGGTGAGCGGACACGGCTGACAGTAGATGATTCGTGATATATCCAGCTTGCGGAAGTTTTGGAGTTCATGATTGCAGTCCCCGAAAACGTGGAACATCTCGAGGCATTCCGGCAACTTACCCTAGAAAACTCAGAAAGGGCAGACAATGACCTTCGACGATATGTTCTTGAAATGCAGCGTCTGACCGCAGGTCATGTCACCATGCGGGTAGCTACCCAGCCTGGAACGTTTGGCGCTCAAAGCTTCCAGCCAGGCGAGCAAATTATCGCGTATTTCGTTAGTTCACCCACCCAGAATATCCTACTACTCTCAAGAGCGATGCGAACTAATTATATTGAAACAGGCCGCCGCATGTCGGGATCCAGAGGCATATCCAGAGCCAGAGAAGATAAAACTTGACCGCCCACTCGAAAAGTATATCGCATTCGGCGATGGCCCGCACCAATGTTTTGGTCGTGAATTGGCCCTGGCATTCCTGGTCGGGGTCCTAAAGCGCGTGACTGCGCTCAAGAACATTCGTCCAGCCTTGGGTGGAATGGGTGCTTTGAAGAAAATCAAGCGGAACGGTATTCCATATTACCTCTCGGAGGATTGGTCGAGTTTTACCGGCTATGCATCCAGTAAGCGCATGGGACTTTGCAGTTCAGAATTCTAGTCATATCTTGTGGCTTTCTTTCGTAGCAATAGCTGACTTGGCTCATGTAGCGTGGCAACTTCAGTTTGACGACCCTGACTTCGTGGTATCTTGAGTAACTAGCACCGGACACATTGGAGATGGATTGGAAGGGTACTGCGTTGTGTAATGCAACGACATCGCGCAAGGATTTGTTTAAGTGCATGTTTCGATAGCTGTTCTTTCTCATTAACATAATTCGGGCGCCGTATAGCATTTATTTGTCCAAAACTCCCGTTCGCAACAAATGAGGGTTGGCGTAAAATAATACATTTCCCTCAATACCTTACTTTAGCAATCTCTCAAGAGTTGCCGCCCATCAGTGTTCTCGTGATATATCCGCCATGAGCCCGCAGAGTATCTGGGCGTTCCGGCTATTTGGATTTATGGAAATATCTGGTCTCCACCAAAATTTATTAAATCTTTGCGCTTAGGCTACTCCAGATTTTATAACACTTGCCATACTAGTAGAATACAGCTTTATTGTAAGCGAGTAGCCACTTTCCAAAATAACAGCCGGGAATAGCAGCTTAATTATGCCAATGAGCGGGTCATCTCATTTGAGGCTACCGAATGCACGATTCAACTCTTCTTTTTCACTTGCTGAAATCGTATCTGGGCCAGTGTCTTTATTTTCTTCCGTAGATAGCTGTTGGCTCGACTGGGAAGGAGCATCGGCTTCAGACATAACTCGGAAACATTTCACTGGTTGCAGAAGCTTTTCCTCACGGTCCAGCCAGCCGGGTGCGATTCTCCGTTTTTCTGCCAAGTCGCGCTGTTTTATTGACTCCTCCCAATCCTTGATTGCGGCAAGACTATCTTCGCGAATCTTTTTCATGTGTTTCTCTAGGGCCTCGCATGATGCGAGGACATCACTAGGGTGAGCGGAATGGCCTCCTCCCGGAGAAATGACATAGCGAGCCTTCTCTAAACCGTTGGGGTCAACTGTGGCTGATGGTGGGAGTGTAGACGGCACAGATTTATAAGTATACGGAAGGGTCGTTGCTGTAGGTAAGGATATAAAGGGGGACACTGTCAAGGGTATTTGAGCCAAAAGTGGGTGCGGTTCTTCAGATGTGATCGTTAATAAAGTCGTAGATTCTTCATGGAACAAGGGGAACAGGGTAGCAGAGCAACTACTGACTATATGATTCATACATGGCTCGTGGATAAATAAAACAGATTCTGGGCTACTGAAAGAATGACAAGTCGGGGCGTATCAGTGATGAGAACGAGTGGAGTTGTCAAAAACCTGGGGGAGGCATGCTGCAATGCATGCAGTACTATTTATTAAACGGAGCCAAACTGCAGCAGATGTCAGGTAACTGAATGTAAAGTGAGGGCTATTCATGCAACTGTAAGCTGAGCGAAACACGGGTAAATGTGCCTGATGAGTCGGTGGGTGCAGTTCATTGAATGTGTAGTAGCTGGGCTGGGTGGGGTGAGGCTGAAAGTTCAAATGGGTTTTGCTGACATTTTGCGTTAGTTACCGAAATCCAAAACTTCTGCCCGCGCTTCATCCCCACACAACATCAACAACATGATCGGATCTGGCGACCACCCATCAACCTCCCCAGCTCTCTTCAGTTCTCGGTCTCCCTGATACGCCTACGACAATCAGTTTTCTCTCTCCCGACCAAGGTGACTGTCTAATCTATTGTGGGTTTCTTGCCCCTCATAATCGTTCCCAATTGAGTTAATGTTAGCTGCTAATCCCCAGTCATTCCAACCAGCCCCGAAGAAACCTGATCGCGCACTGCACAACTACCGATTCAATTTTACTTTTATATTGCGAAGGAACGTACACTCGCGCCGTATAGTCCACCATTCTATATTCTTACTTAACGGTTTCGGCTTATGATACCCGGGAGCTAGACTCGCTCATCGCATCCATCCACGATTTGATCTAATTTGTTTGCCGGGATTGGGCCCCTTCCATCGCTGCGCCTAGAACAGTAATAAAGTCGCCAATCTCGTCCTGCTCGAGTGCGTGAGCTATCGTCTCTTTCCCCGCTTTGCCTTGAAGCTACTGCGCTGCAGTTGTCCACCATACCTACCCAGTCATTACCCCGTGCAAACATGGAAGCCCAAATAGAGCGAGCGGTGACGGAAAAGAAACCCGTTCCCGAAATTGACTTCACCCTCCATACCATGGAAGACGGAACTCAGGTTTCTACACATGAGAGGGTTTGCAAAGGTGACTCCTTTTTCAAGCTTTCAACTTACATACAAAAATTAATTACTTTCCATAGACGTTCAAGCGCCGGCTTTCCAACTGCCAACTAACGAACAATTCTGGTCGCCGGAAGACCCGTCGAAACCTAACCTGCAGTTTCTTAAACAACATTTCTACCGTGAGGGTCGCCTTACTGAGGAGCAAGCGTTATGGATTATACAGACAGGAACTCAATTATTGCGCGCGGAGCCAAACCTTTTGGAGATGGACGCGCCAATTACCGTTTGTGGAGACGTCCACGGCCAGTATTACGATCTAATGAAGCTTTTTGAGGTTGGTGGAGACCCTGCGGAGACGCGATACCTGTTCCTTGGCGATTATGTTGATAGAGGTTATTTCAGCATCGAGGTATGCATCCATCCCCTCTAGCAGCCGATGTTGTGAACGGACGTTGCTGAATATTCATGCAGTGTGTCTTGTACCTCTGGGCCTTGAAAATATGGTATCCGAATAGTCTATGGTTGTTGCGCGGAAACCATGAATGTCGTCATCTCACGGACTATTTTACATTCAAACTAGAATGTAAACACAAGTACTCGGAAAAAGTGTACGATGCTTGCACGGAATCATTCTGTGCTTTACCACTCGCTGCCGTAATGAATAAACAATTCCTGTGTATCCACGGTGGCCTCAGTCCTGAGCTTCATACACTAGAGGACCTGAAGTCGGTAAGTTTGCACATAGGTGCCACACGGGTTGTGTTGTTCATTGTTGCTAATTGTTAATAGATCGACCGTTTCAGGGAGCCCCCAACTCAGGGACTCATGTGTGATATCCTTTGGGCTGATCCACTGGAGGAATTTGGCCAAGAGAAAACGGGAGAGTATTTTGTGCACAACAATGTGCGAGGATGTTCGTACTTTTTCTCCTACCCGGCTGCTTGCGCATTCCTGGAGAAGAACAATCTACTTTCCATAATTCGGGCCCACGAGGCACAGGATGCCGGGTACAGAATGTATAGGAAGACCCGAACGACCGGATTCCCTAGTGTGATGACGATATTCAGCGCGCCAAATTACCTCGATGTCTACAACAATAAAGCCGCTGTTTTGAAATATGAAAATAACGTAATGAACATCAGGCAGTTCAATTGCACTCCCCATCCGTACTGGTTACCGAATTTCATGGACGTTTTCACCTGGTCGCTCCCTTTTGTTGGGGAAAAGATTACCGATATGCTTATCGCCATCTTGAACACCTGCTCCAAAGAAGAGCTGGAAGAAGAAGAACCTTCTTCATCAGTATCTTCCGGCCCAGCATCGCCTCCCCTTCCAATGGATCCTGAGAGTACTGAATTCAAAAGACGCGCGATCAAGAACAAGATTCTAGCTATTGGCCGTCTCTCGCGAGTTTTTCAGGTACTACGTGAAGAAGCAGAAAGAGTTACTGAGCTTAAAACTGCCTCTGGTGGCCGTCTCCCTGCTGGCACGCTCATGCTGGGAGCAGAAGGTATTAAACAAGCGATCCATAACTTCGAAGACGCACGCAAGGTCGACTTGCAAAATGAGCGGCTTCCACCAACCCATGAGGAGGTGCACAGGAAGAATGAAGAGGAGCGGAAACAGGCATTGGAGCGTGCTGCCCAGGAGGCAGAGAATGATACTGGCCTGACTAACATGGCTAGAAGGATAAGCATGTAAGTTTATCATTGTTTCTATGTGGGACTGAATTTTCCGACTCAAAGAAAAGAGTGATACTAATAGAAAACAACACAACAGGTCCTCTGGCTCGGGTAGAAGCCGTCGGACCCGGCCAGAGTAATGGCACCAAAAGAAATTGAAAAGAGCAAAAAAAAAAAAAAAAAAAAAAAAAAAAAAAAAAAAAAAAAAAAAAAAAAAAAAAAAAAAAAAAAAAAAAAAAAAAAAGAGAGAGAGAGAGAAGGGAGGGGGGGATCCTTCAAAACAAATTTAGCATCCGTTTCGAGCTGAAATAACGACATCAATCATATCCCGGTTTATTTTTAAAACTCATTAAGTAGCTAAGCTTTTGCGCCACGATGTAATTGCATGATAAAAAGACCAATGTCTCACAGCTTGCGTTACGAAGAGATAGACATTTTGCTTGTTTTTGGGCATAGCATGAAGACTCTTTGAAAGGGCAGGAAGGTGACTGCTGGAAAGGCCCAACATATGTGGATGTGCTATGACTGGCATTGCTTTCTTTTTTTGCGCTTTTTTTTTGGCTCTAATTCTCTCTTCTATAATGCCGAAATAATGACCTTACTTTTTAAACCAGCCTTTGAAAATATGGGGCAGGGCCTCTATATTAACTCTCACCCCGAATGCAATTGCTACTGACGAATTGCTCTCCCTTTTTATTTATCTCTTCGTTGCTGCTCTTTCTATCCTAATCTCCTTTCCATCCCCGGCTCCGTTGAATCTACCAACGATATGCGAATGATAACGTCGACCCTGTTGCCAGGTCACTGAAATTCACCTTCTGGGCGTTGCCTTCTCATGGCATCTTTAGAAGAAATCATTTTCAGTATACTACTTTAAACGAGATGTCCCAAAAGTCGTTTGAGAGCGCGTTGAGCCTAACAATGTTCCCAGAAGCTGAATCTATCAGCAGCTTCCAACCTCCGAGTCGCTCAGTCAGCACTTATTAAATCAGTTATTAAAGATTTTTTCAACCTGCCTACCAGAGACAAGTTATTATTATTATTATACTT
>JAFEJD010000746.1:0-17128 GCA_018296065.1 Blastomyces percursus
ATAGTCAAGTCTTGGTGTGGTGCAAATATCAACCCCTCAAACGCTACCGTTTATCAAGGTGGAAAGTGAAAATTTTCCGTAAAAATAAACCCTTGACTCAAACCACGGCGTCTTCTGGCGTCGTAACGAGGGGCTGAAAAAAAAGCAAAGAAAAGAGACAGTATTCTACTGGGGCATCGTGGCCGCTTCTTCCATCGACGGCTGACCACAGCAGGGGGAGGGAGGGTGCAGGAACAATTCAGAAGCAGGTAAACTGTAGTAAAACAACGAAATGGAAAAAGAAAGCAAAATAGAACGAATGGTTCCTTTTGAAGAATTCGTAATTCGCAGAGGAATTACTTGAGTAGATGGAGTTGTATGCAGCATTCCGGCAAGGATGCGCATCCGGGCGCTAAAAGAAGGGCACGACTGGACCAACAGGTTGCCAGCTCCACTAAAGAGAGAAAGCGGGACTTTCATGAAATTTTTCCTTCTTCCGTTCTTTTTCCCCCGCTGATTAGGCTCATAATTAGAGCATAGGGGAACCATTAGGATGTGAGATTCATAAATGAAAACGGGGCGAGTTGGCCCGATTTGCAATCTGCTACGGGAGCGGACGATACAGGCTAACTCTCTGAATTTCGCACGAACAAAGTAAATGTACATGTACATGTACTGTAAACTGTACATGGAGAGTTGGTAAAGTAACAGAGGTTAAAGGGGTAAAGTTGAGACACATCCGGGGCATATGAAAATCTAAGATATGTTCGGGTTCCTCGTTTCCTGCCACCAGCACCTAGTCTGCCCGTTTGCATAATTGATGATAATTCAGGAAACAAAATCCTGGGCCGTGATGCATGTCTGTACCTACGTGGATGCCTGCCTGTACGGGCGAATGTGGACAGTTCTGGGATGTTTGCTAAAACGGTGCAGTCCCGTACCTTGCAAGATGGACGCATTATTCCCGTCCTAGTTACTACAGAAATATGACCAGTCCATACCAACCCTGCCTGATTGTATCGTGCTGGAGTTGTAGGAAACGCAAATGGAATAATGAGAAAGCACTAAATTAGTAAAGCAGAGAATCAATCAATCGGAGCCTGAGGTAGAGCTGTACAGCACAATATGTCCTTACCCACTCCTCCACACATTCTCATGCTAGTCATAGGTATATATACTAGAGGTATATATACTAGGCGATGTAAATCGAAAGCCTAGAGCTGACAATTGACGACACGGCAGGCAGTGGTCTATGATTATGACCATGAAAACTCAGGGTGTAATCGTTGCCCAGTCCTACCTTCATCCTTCAGGCAAGGGGAAGGCTGCTAGGGCAAAATTGGGTATATATCTCAGATCCCGCAGCCCTCGCAGGGCTGGCATCCCACCTCCCCAACCCAACACTTGCTCGATGTCACAACCGAGAACACGTCGGTGGTTCTCGACCCCCGTTCAAGCGTCATGCCACCCACGTCGTCGGCTGATCTGTCATGGTGATTCGCCGCCTAGTCAAGCGGCCAATGTGCCAGCGGGGTTGCTCGCTGAGTTGCAGAGACTCTGCAGCATTGGGTCGTGCATCCGTCTCTGGGCAGAGGGAGGGCAGTTAGTGAGTTTTTACTGGGAGAACCAAGCTCTGTAGAGTGCAGCATGTCAAGGCCAGCACGCCGACGTTCTCCCCAACGATTCGCCTGCCACACCCGCGCCATAGACTCTGGCGTCCTCCCATATCCAGGGCCCCAGGTTCGTCTCTCTAGATTCACCGCGGCCCGCATACTTGGTAGAGGATCTGCTGGTGTATTTTCAATCATGTGACCGCATGGTGTAGTGGCCGCGCTGCTCATTGGCGTGGGCAAAGCAGAAGCCCTGCTAGTTAACAGCACACGTTTTAGTCTGCTACTCGACGATGACGACGGGAATGGAAACGCCCGGGTATTATATTGGCGTATACCGAGTTGCCTGTGGGCAGGTGAAGGACATGCTCTAATCAGCTGCGGCATGCTTATTTGTCGCTGCTATCGTCTGAAGTCCCAGTTGCTAGCCGCCTGGTGCCTCATTTCAGGGCCCGCCATTTGGCCCCTTCTTTTCCCCCATTCAGATCAGCGATGCAGTGTTTTTCCAAAGCGGTTCTCGTTCTCGTTTTGACGGCTACTTAAACCCCCTTTTATATGCCTATCCTGAGCCCTCCCATGGTTTTTTGGCTTTTGCTTTCTGCTTTCGTGCTGGACGACGATCCTATTGCCGTATTATTATCCCCACACTGGACCGGACCGATCCACTCGGACTTTATTTGAGCGAACAAAATTATTATTAGGTTGAAGGTTCCAAAAAGTGTCCAAAAATATAGTATATCTCATGATATTGATCTCAAGGATACTGCCCACCTGCCAGCCCCTCAATTACGCCTCCGTTACCAGCTTTCGCTGGGACAATTCGCCAACCTGGCTACTCTCATCCTCAGTTGGTTCTTTTCCTTTTTCTCATTTCTATCCCCGCGATTGCGGCTATTCCATGAGGATTCTGTCGATCAAAAATTTGAAGCGGCAAAAAAGCCGTCATCAACATCTCAAAGTCAAGCGATGGACGAATCACGCTATATTTTGAGCCTCTCAAATGAACTGTTAAGAGAAATATTGGACCATTTAGCCCGGGACCCGGAGAAATATGTCAGCGTCGACCGTCGTGCGTACCTCTCGATTGAGAGTTTCAAGCGCCCCAGTCCGCCGGAGCCAACACCTCTCATATATGACCCTAAGAATGGCTTCCAGGAAGACTATAGGACGGACATCGACCGCTTCAGAGAGGTGTGTAAACGGTTTGCAAACTTAGGCGCCTCATATAAATTTAGCCGGGTCGTGGTGCGATTTTCTGAAAGCGCATTTCGGAAATTGGATATGTTGTCAAGCTCCCCACATTTGGCAAGGCATTCGAGAAATTTCACGTATATCATTCGGTCGTTTTATGTTGAAGGTTGTTTACAATTCCTAAAGTCCCCCGTTCTGCTTCCTTGCTCCCCTATTTTTATTGTTTTATTATTTTCTTTTCTTTTTTATTTATTTTTATTTTTATTTTTATTTTCAAATATGGTGTGTCTAACGCATCTATCCCCTTTTCCACTCTTCGGTTTTATTTTTAGATCGAGACAAGCTCAGTGAACTTTTCTTAACGGCGGATTCCAGTAAATTGAAGATTTCCGAACATCATCGTCGACTAGAAGAGCAGAAACGTTTAGTCAGCTCGGGTGAAGATTTCGCTTCCCTGAAACGGGCGATGCAGGCATTCAAATCGCTTCAACATGTAAAGATTTTGAAGGTGCAGGATGATACGGAGCGGGAGCTTTTACAATTCATCGAGCGACATGATAATCCGCTCGATCCATTAGTATCATTGGATTGGAAACCGGCATGTTCTCATGCAGTGCAGACTCTCGCAACAGCTCTTCTCGAATCTCAGCCCCCTGTTAACCGATTTTCGGGACCCCAGATAAATCCTCAAGCAGCCCTCACGTTAAAACGAGCCCCAATCGATATGGTTTCCGCGCTTGCCGTCAAGCTGACTTGTTTGGAAATTCACTTCGATGCGATAAGATACGTCAATGCAGAGATGCGGGAGTTATCAGAAGTATTTCATACTTTATTCATGGCAGCCAAAAATATGGAAGCTGTGCATTTAGGTTTCCCGTCGCGGATACCACTTGATCTCCAGCTCGAAGATATATTCCACAACGTATACTGGGAGAGGCTGCGCGCATTCGGCATCCAAGCCTGGCGCCTGGATGCGGAAGAAATTATCGACTTCGCCCGTCGCCACCGCCGAACGCTCCGCGGTCTCCGTTTACGAGACGTCCTACTCAAAGAAGGGAGCATGTGGAAAGATGTCCTTTCCATGTTGCGCGAGGAGATGCATAATTTGGAGTGGGTCAGCCTGCGACGGATCGATTATTCGAATGCTTTCGACGAGAAGTGGGCTACAAGTGCCGATGTATCAGACATCCAGTCATTCCCCAATTCTGACAGCGAGGATGACGACTTATTTGATAGGTATGATCCAGACACCAACGGTGACAATGACGACTATGAAAGCATCGGCGATGAATCGGACGGTTTGAGCTCGCATAATGGTGACAATGGACCCAGAGCAAATCAAATTGAACTTTCCCCTGATACGGCTATCTCTTTGATATCACCATTTTCACACTGGACAACGCCGCTGACGTCGATATCCGCCGATGACCTTGAAGATAATGGGATCAATGTGGAGTACCGGCAGAGGAAACTCTGGGAGGAATGGGTGATTTCGAAGCCGAGAAATAATAGATAACGAAGTTCTTCAGTTTATTTGTTTATTGTTTTTAATATTCTGATGAATTTCCTTGATTTCTCTTGACGACGGTTGGAAGTTATGTCTCTCTTTCCATTGTTTTACGCAGTGAATTTTGTTTATTTTGACGAGTTATGTTTCGTGCCGACTATTCCTCGGCCCTGGTTTTTTCGTGTTTTGTTGTTGCATCTCCAAACATCACGAATGAGAAGAAAGGGAAGAAAGAAAGGTAACCAAAATTAAGTGTCTTAAAAATCTTCACTAAAAGTGTGTCTATTGTGCCAATGTTTTTGCCTTTGCTCCGTTTGCCGCTTTTTGTTCGCATTTGTTTTACTTCCCCGTCCTCTTCGTTCAATCAGTCGCATCCACCTTCAACCCCAGCCAGTTAAGGTCCATTATGCTTTTTCAAAACGTTATGCACTGCTTGTACTGTACATGCGTTGGCGTGTCAACGGGGAAAAAATCTGAAGGCTCTCGCCGAGGTTATACTCATGCCTGATGAGTTGCCTCGCGCCGTACATGCATTGAACCATGATGTGCGCCCGATCTTGCTTGCTGTTCGCTGTACCTGCTGTCATATTGATCTTTCGGGAAACACGGAGTTTGATGGCTGTTTATATACTCACTTATACAGTAAAATAAAAGTTCCTCTCAAACGTGTTCCAAAAAAAATATCCAAATCAAAATTAAAAAATATATTTACCCCAAAATGAATGGAATGTAAGGGAATAATAACTAGGCCCTAGGCTTTCCTAAGTCCATAACGGCACGTTGTCGCCGAATAAATCTTCTTTCCATGAATCATAGAGCAAGTATTGAATGGAATAAATAAAATAAGCAGTCAAGAATAAGCAACCATATTCAATAATTAAGAGGAGACAGAATAAAACAAGAATTTCCTCCAATCAATTTCTATAGATAGCTGCACTAAAAGGAAATATGTTTTCATCAGGTATTGTCACGAGGTGTAGAAATGTTGATATGAAAATTGGCTGACAATGGTTCTGGGCTGGGGGTTTCATAGCCGAGCTGATTGCTGAGCACAAGAGGCCGCGTTAGGAAACCCAGGAAATGCTAGTTGGTAACATCGTCTGCGATGAGAGAAACGTTATTATATGATGCGTCGGAGGGCTGAAAGGAATGTAAACGGGTATTTTGGCGAGGATAGTGGACGAAGCACGGCATTTACAATTGTACACTCTCACTCAGAAGAGGCAGAGAAAGTCGACATTGGCTTCAAAAATTGCCTGTTCTCGGACATGCTTCAGAAGGTATCCACAGTGCTCAGCAGGGTATTCCAGCAGCTTGAGGATCCGAGGGTCCGGACTGTTTTCTAGGAACATGCATACAGCGGTGCATTCGGCGTGAACTCTTGGATGCATCCACCAGTGATTTTCTTGACATTTCTTTGCCAGCCAGTAGCCCAAGATGAGAACTGCCCTGGGATCCTTCTTTTCCAGTAGCGAAGTATAATCAGGTAGCAGCCTTCCCATGAATGCGGTAATTTTCGTGAAATTTGCTCTAGTAGGCTCCAGCTCAAGCAACGGGCTAAGCATACGAAGTGGCCAATGATAGGGGTTTGGTTCCTCTGTGGTTGTTTCGTCGATTTCGCATAGCTCAGCCAGGTCCGGATGGAGGCCTTCAGCACCAGCTTGGTGGTTTTCGAATATCGGGTCATTGGACTCCATGAAGACATCAAACCAAATGCTGTGAGGTAAGTAAGGGGCCGTGAACTTAAGAAGGTGTCTAAGTCCCGATTGTAAGAGAAGCCAGTTCAAGGCTTTCGGGTCGGAGGAGAAAAGCCAAGAGTCCTCGGGTTTGTACTCTTCAGCTGAGAAAGAAAGAACTCCCATGAGCATACAGGTTGACATGAGACCGTCCATATTATGCACGCCAATTGGAGTAGATAGCTCTTTTTGATATAACACGATAGCACGTTGCCAATGGTAGCTTTCGGCTGTTTTGATCGATGACTTCCAGGGGATTAGCCGTCTATGGCTAGATGTAGCAACCCCCAGGATCGCATGCATGAGATATGGAATCTACGACAAATGTTAGTATCATTCTGATTACTATTGAATAAACAACCGAGGCTTCCGGTATTCGTACCTGAAATGCAATACGCAACATTGCCCCGTTTGTCACATCTTTTCCGGTGTCACTAAGTGCATTGTCTTCTGAAGATAGTACCAAAAAGTGGTGGAGAGCTTCAACAGAATCACGATTGGCCGGCTTTGGCGCGATAGTCTTGAGGTCATCTTCAATATGAGGGGCAAGTCGGAGTGCTGAATCTATTTTATCCGCAAGTTCTGTCAATGAGAATGAAAATGCGGCATTATCAATCTTAGGAGATTGAGAACATTTGTCCGCGAATGAGAACACGGCTTTAGGCTTTGGCCGGGATTGTACTGCCAAATAGTCACAGGATATGCCATAGGCGTCGCATTTTCTGCAGCCTGGCTTGGTCTCATCACACTGTATTCCAGGGACCGGATGCCGTCAGATAGATAGATATATTGTCTCAACTCCGCAAGACGCACATTACGGCAAGAATATCTACGCATGTATAGTACATGGACATGGACTTGTGTGACGTAGTAAATACAAAAGTAGGAAGCAGGGTAAAACTTACCTTGATCCTTCGCTTCTTGCAGTTGGAGCAGCCAGTCCTCGACTTCCGGTGGGGTCTGCGGGAATGGAAGGTTGGCTCTGCAGATTTGATGCTTTGTTGTTGCGATGGCGTATTTGGCTGCAGTCGTCTAGTATTTTTGACACGAAATACTACCTGATTACCGATCACGCGATTTGCCGATACGGCCAGCTCTTGTGTCTGTTCTCCAGCCGGGAAAACTTGAGTGGGAGGAGACACTGTTGAATCCAATGGGGGTGCCATGGTGGTTATATATACTAGCACTCAAATAGCACATTCATACGAAGATGGCTGGCAAGTACGAATCAGCACTAATTCGAGTAAGGTAAATATCAAGTCACTGGGAAGTTGTACAGTCCGTACGTGTACTTTAGTTGCTCTGTGGTTGAGGACGATGCCTGGAGTTGCTAGGTGTTCAGGGTCGAGCTCAGGGAATGATCTGCCGTAGGCACTGAGAGTATGGAGATTATATAGCAAGCCAATCCAGCGTACGGAGAAGATGCACCTTGACTCGACCAGAAACCAAGATACCATGACCTCGGACTTATCAGTCATTAGCGCCATTGTGAATTTGTGACAGACTTCGAGGCATCAACTCGGTGCCCGTATTCAACTCATCCTGCTAGTCTGAGAAGGGAAGGTAGTTATATCATGGAATGAGCCGCCTTAGTCAGCATCAAGTACCAAGACTTCCATAAGACGAAATCCCCAGGCCAACTAGAGCGTTAGGTCGACAGAATATATTGATTGTGGTTCGGAGTGTGTCAATAGAATGATTATTTCCTGCTTGTCTGCCATACAAGGCGTTGGTGTTCCGGGAACCATATTTTAATTGGGAATCATCGCTCGTTTGGGGAGAAATCAGGGAAAGAAACCAATGGTTTTTCGGCGCATTACTTTAATCGACAGGGGATTTCTCCACTGGTTTAACTGAAAGGAGGCTTCCAAATGTGTGTTATAATACATTTAACAAACGAGATATATTAGAGAGGCGTTCACTAGATCTACAGGCCAGCCGTCAAACTATTTTCCCTAGAATGAGAAAATACACCTCGTCATGTTATGGGTTTTGTGGATAAAAGCGCGTCCGTGGGTACTTCATTAGCTTCCCCTTTCATCTCGTCCTCTTCATACTCCTCGTCCTCCTCATCTCCTACCTCCTCGCCAAAAATACGACTCCAAACCCCGTCCCAAATGCTCTTCTTAGTGACCAGGGTCCCAACCATCAGCAGTGGCAGATGCCATACACTAGCCCAGAATAACCCTCTCGAGCTACCAGCTGCTCCCTGAAGTTTCCAGAATCGATACGCTTCCCTGGCTAGCCAGCAATTGACTAGCGTTCCCCCGACCAGGAAGCTTTTATCAACCACTCCGAACCACCATAGGCCAGCGCAAAGTGGGAACATGAGGATCGAGTAACGCAGTGCGACACGGCCATTGCGCGCGGGATTCGTCCACGCGAGCATTTTGTAGCCCGCATTTCTGTATTCCTCACGGATAGTGTGGGAGAGGGAATTGAAGTGCGGAAACTGCCATGCAAATAGAATCGCGGCCATGAGCCAGCCGCCAGGGCTGTCAGGGCCGAAGAGGAGATCGCGCCAGCCGTCATGTCCCGTTGTAGCAGTTTGGCCGGCAGCAGCGGCCCAGCCCATTAGAGGCGGGATTCCACCGACGATTGCTCCAACCCAGGTGTTTATCACGGAAATACGTTTGAGGGGAGTGTAGACAAATGCATAGAGGAAAAGGTTGAAAGCACCTAGTGCGGCGACGGTTGGATTTGTACCCATGTATAAGGCAGTGACACCCACAGTGCCGGTGACGGCAGCAAATATGAGGGCCGCTCTTGGGGAGAGGAGTTTGCGAACGAGTGGTCTGTTACGAGTACGCGACATGCGCGCGTCATGTTGTGGCTCAAAGAACATGTTTAGGGTGTTGGCACTTCCGGATGAGAGGAATGTACCGATTGTAAGGTAGAATAAGGTCAGAGTAGAAGTGGAGAGTGCCGGGAGAGGTGTTACTGAGGGGTCTAGGGCAAGGAGTGTTGGGATCGGGTAGAGACCGTAGGCAGTGGTGGCGGTAAGAACAACGAGGAAGGATAAATTTGGTTTCGTAAGAGCGAGGTACGCCGCCATTGTCCCCCGCAGCGAAGTTTTGGGGAGAGAAGATGACAAGGTGGAAAGGCGAGAGGAGGCATCGGGGCGGATATCGTGGTTAGGAGTTTTAGCTTCCTGTTCAGCCTTTAACCGTTGTCGCCTTCGATGGGGAAGTTTCTCGGGGGAACCAGGAGGTGACTGATTATTATTTGTCCCCACTGGGGGTACAGTTGACGTTTGAGCATCAACTGAAGGCGCTGCGGAGTGGAAGAGAGGCGATCGATGAGCATGCGGTGGTGACCCTCTTCTCAACCACTCGACCACGCCATTTCTCGACAAATGACTAACCGGTAGTCCATTGGAAGAGAAGTATGCTTTCCTCAGGATCCTGGGCATTGTTGAAGCTCGAGATTCCTCATTTTGCAAGATCTCACTCGCGGTGAAGCCTCTCCGCCAGAACCTCGCTGGCTGTAGTGCTAGGCGAGTGAAGCAGCGGGAGCAAAGCGCGGCAGCATCCGGAGCCACGCCAGGGCGGACAAATAACAGCGGTGAGGCCATAGCCAATCCAGGTTGCACTTAATGGGCAGCCTGAGCCAACAGAGACCTCGCCATCCGCATGGGAATATGTTCTATCCAAAGTGCAGTCGTTGTAGAATTCTTGGTTTGACTTTTTTTTTTTTTTTTTTTTTTTTTTTTTTTTTTTTTTTTTTTTTTTTTTTTTTTTTTTTTTTTTTTTTTTTTGATTTGCAGAGATCTGGATCCAGCCAATTCAGATGAGTCATCGTCCACGTGACTCATTGCTTCTCTAATAACTACATGGAATTATGAAGTAAATGCGCGCAGAATAAAATATGCAAGAAGAGTTAAAAAAAAACTATAATATATACTCCTAAACATTTTTAATTTAGCTACTAGCCATAGTTTTAACTATGTCTTCTCGGCGTATACGGATTAGCTAGGAATTAGAAATCGATTCGAGCTGTGCTCTGTGTCAGGCCTAACCACATCTGGTAATTATTTTGCGGCTCTGGGCTAAATCTCGGACAATAAACAATCGATACCACAACGAAAACATCAACTACAACAATAAGAACAACCTTCAGATCAGCAAACAACTCGAGGGGCAGCCATGGAGTCTTTCCAGCAAATTCTCCAAACCAACCTACTCAACCCATTACATCCGTACCTTAAACCCATAACCTCCGCCCTTCCTGAACCTATCGATGACGCTCTATTTTCTCTTCTCGGCGAGCATTGCCACTCAACCCTCATCCGCTCCCTCGACGTGACGGCAGACCCATCTTGTTTTCCTCTAGCAATTTCCAAAGTCCTTGGCGTGGCAATAGTCACTTTCAGTGCAATCGTCAAAGTTCCACAGATCTTGAAACTTTTATCCTCCCGCTCCTCCGCGGGTGTGTCGTTTACCTCTTACGCGCTCGAGACCACGAGTCTTCTGATTACCCTCGCGTACAATGCGCGTCAGAAATTCCCTTTCAGCACGTATGGCGAGTCTGCGCTGATTGCCGCACAGGATGTTGTGGTCGGCGTCCTTGTGCTTGTGTTTTCTGGCCAAGCGCCGGCTGCTAGCGCGTTTGTTGCGGGTGTTGCAGGCATTGTCTATGCGCTCTTGTTCAGCGGCGACACGCTTGTAGACCATGCGACAATGGGCTTTTTGCAGGCTGGCGCGGGAGTACTCGGGCTCGCGAGCAAAGTGCCACAGATTTTGACTGTGTGGAAGGAAGGGGGTACAGGCCAATTGAGCGCCTTCGCGGTATGCGAACCAATTCCCGATCATAATTACCATACTTTCACAGTCACGCCATTATTAATATACTTTTCTGGCTTAGGTATTCAATTATCTACTGGGCTCCATGATGCGCATCTTCACCACAATCCAGGAAGTGGACGATAAGCTCCTCCTCTACGGTTTCGTGGCTGGGTTTACCCTTAATCTGGTCCTGGGATTACAGATGCTGTACTACTGGAACGGGCCGGCAACCACTCCAGTGAAGAAATCGCAGGGCAAGAAGCTTCAGCACATGGCAGAAGTGCAGATCCCTACTGCAAAAAGTTCCGGCGTCTCTAAAAGCCCTTCTGGAAAGGGCCCAACAACGAGGCGTAGGGGATAAATATGCTACGAAATTCTTATTTGATATCTGAACTTTGCTACTTAATTTTTCTATTGGGGGCATAATTTTCACAAGCCACGTCTATCCCATGCCTTTTGAGAATGGCAGCATGATAATTTTCTAGAATCTTAATATCAAAACAAGTTAAACAAGCGGCTCTTGAGGGCTATGTTTTACCAAGCGAATTTATCCGTAGCAATAATGCCGCAAATGCGGCCAATAAGCTCGTAGATGCTGAGCGCCGCTGCATGTAGTAGGTACTGTACATTTTTGATATCTATCTAAAGCCTAATGGTTAATGTACTAAATTCCTAGTCCATAATTCCACCAAAATAGAAATATCCAGAAAACCACATATTTACTTATTCGTTTGCAACCACCATATCAACGACCTCTCGGCACTGCCCCTGTCATCATGAACTTAAACACATCCTGCAACGGTAGCGCATGCGACATCGGTGCAGGCGGTACGTGTCCTCCCTCGCTCGAAATATCAAACTGAACTCCGCCGCCCCCAGCTCTCCTATGCACTCCCACAACCTCCATCCCACTCCCTTCTCCTCCTTCTTCCGCCCCTTCCCCTGTTTCGTCCTCGTCTCCACTTCCACTCTCACTCCCACTGTCTTCCTCATTTAACCTCCTCTTCAACCCCGTCACGACATTCTTAACGCCCATCTCCTTTTCCTCCAGCGTATAATCACCGCCCCAATTCCGCTTTCTTGCCTCCATATTCGCCTCGACAGGGGCCCATTGCCACAGCTCTGTCAGCTGCTCCACTGTCAATCCCGTCCTACGCCTAGTCGCGTCCGCGCTACCCATGGAAAGGCCCTGGGAGACCCAATCCTCCACGCGCGGCTCGAGCTTGGTGCGCAGCAATTGAGAGAGCATGGCAGCTTCAGTCCGGCCGGGGAATTGAGGGGTAGGGTATGCGACGAGGGATGAGAGCAGGTCATGGTGGTCTGTAAGTTGTTCGGAGACGTTGAGGAGGTTGTTGGAGATGATGGTAGCCTGGGATTGGAGGGAGGACCTGGTCGGTAAATGGTGGGGAGGGGGTGTTGTTAGCTCTCCCAAATAAATAATCATGACTGGCCGGCACATTTCCTTACCAGGATGGGAGGGGATCGCTTTGGTTTATGTTGTTGATGAGTGAGGCGAGTGATTGGGTTAGGTGGACTAGGCGCTGGCGGGTTTGTTCGAGCACTTTCAGTTGCTCGGGAGATATGGAGGCCATGATTTGAGGTAGGCCACTGCTTCTTTCTTGAAGGTTGGTTTATCTTGCGGCTGTATATTGAGGGAGTTGTGAGGAGCGGTATAGATAGCGAGGACGGTGTGTGTTGAACGGTAGCTGGTTATAAGTTGGATGTTTAAGCAGTTAAATTAAGTGGTAGATCGGGCCCAAAGCTACCACCCATGTTTACCGAAAGATTAAAATATCACCGCGCACAACCATAATCCTGGCCCTGTTGTTGCATATTTATCTTTGCCCATATTTTAGTTCGTGTAACCCCAGGTTTTGCATTGAACACGTTTCCTTGTATTTCTTCAAACCAGGCGTAGTACGGAGAAACAGAGGACAAATATGATAACGAGGAGGCTAAATCGCTAAGATTAAGCTAGTGTGTCTGTTGGTAACTAAGTAAGTTAAAAATAAGCGCCCAACCGCCACGCCTCCGCCTGAATTATTCATATATACCCCTGAATCCAGAGAATGTCTGTGGCAGGAACACATTCATTTGCTTACTCTACATAGCTTAGAATTTATTTACACGGCCCTTCATCCTCTAGATCATTTCTGATTCGGTAATAAGTAGATTAAATAAAGAGAGAAGAAGACCGGAAAACCTAGCAGCTACGCAGTTTTGTACAAGACGGTTTAATTTTCAGACAATCCATATTGCAAATAGCAGGTATAAGCATATTTAAATCTCCACAAGGTCGTATGTTATAGCGTGATAGTCGAACCGCCTGCGCAACATCGATATGTACTTTGGCACAAGCTGCAGTTCCCCCTGGCGGATATAGAGTGAGAATCGAGGGCTGGCTGGGATTCGATCCGTAAGGCTGAATCAACAGATTGAGAAGATATATGGGAAAGGGATCAAAGGATCGGATTATGGAGGCGGAAAGAGAATATGAATGTTAAAAGAGTTCGCAATTGTAGGGAAATCGCGGTAAAATAGAACTGCAAATATACAATAGTTGGGGTATAAAACTCAGACTAGACGGGGGACCTTCCATTGGGAAAAGAAGAGCTATGTCTGTTCGAGATATGTAGCGTTGGGCGCACATAAACAGTAAGACTAGAAAGACCGATAACACCAAGGGAAAATAAAGCCGGAAACATCCAGACAATGATTGGGAGGATATTTAGAGAGCCATGAGGAAAGTAATTCGCCTGCCTGGGAGATCGGGAGGAGAGGACAACGCTAGCTCCTCTTACACCACCCACCATACCATACCAAAGAACGCCGCATGAAAATAAAATAGGTACCCTTCATCACTTTTATATTCTTTTTGTTTTTCTTTTTTCTTCCGTGCTTGAGAGACAATTCAGTCATTTATTGATTTGCGAGGCGGAGGGGGGGGGGATAGTTTGGGCGTGGACATGTCTGACTTGGGCGACACTGTCGCATATTGCTGTGGGGTCGATTCCATCGCATACGTCTCTGGCGGATACTTGACGTCATGTTGGGCCTCGGCAGCGCTGTTTGCATAGGTTTGGTTCGGATAATCTGCGTACGGTCTAGTGAATTCAGGTTGGTAAGGGGATGGCTCTCCCCAGCTTCTACGTAGGTGGTTGCGCACTGGTGACATTATCCCGGTGTCGTTCCATCGCTCATGCAGATATGTTGGTTGGTTGTTTCTCTTGGCTTTGCGCCGGCGACGGTGGACGCAGAATATACAGGCGCCGCATGCGCATACCAGTAATAAGAGAAATCCTATAATAGGTAAGACGATGACGAGGATGAGGTTTTTCACGTTCTTTTTGCCTGTTTCTCCGTCCGTGATCTGGGCGATGTCAGTGTTTGCTGGGAGAGGCTCCGTGTCGAAGATCTTGTTCGGATCGAGCATAAAAGGTACGCCGTTGGGTAGATTTGCATGGCAACCTTCTCGGATTGCTTCGAAAACTGGTTGTTTGCTACTCGTTAGTAAAATGTGCGTCCATTTTAGAAATTTAGAAGGGGATGGAACCATACAGTTGCCCAAATATTTCTCGGTCTCTGTCAGGTTATAACAGGCAGCACATTGAGTGATGACGCCGTCGTCGAAGACGCCCATTCCGCAGAAATCAAGCATGTTCTCTGGTGTTGGGGAAAGCAGATGGAACTTTATGGCTTCCCCAAGTTGGTCGCATGTCACCCGGCACGGGCTCGACATGGAATCCGGATTTTCCACTGGAAAATCAAACGCACAAGTTGAGAGCGCATAGCGAAGGTTGTCTGCAGAAGCGTCAGCAATGGCCGCATCATAATGGCTACTACGGCCGATTTGGACATACATAGTCCCCATTTCACGTCTGTGTCGTAGGTTTCAAACGAACGTGAACGGAAGTAGGTGCTTCGTAATTGGCACTTCACGCACTCTTCGAAATAAGTTCCGGGCGGGGAGTTGTACTGGTGATCTAGACAAACGACAGCATCTGTCGTGTTGGTGGATGTTCTGCGACATGTCGATTCACATGGAGAACCCTCTGTGACCCGCAATCCGACACCTTTGCGAGCGAAGAGAAACGTCAAAATCAGGGAAGACAGCAGCATGGTTGTGTAATGTGCCCAATCAATATCGTAAAATGCAGTATGAAAGATATCATGCGGGTCGGGTCCAAAGGAATTCACATCAACCGAGTCTTATAAAGCAGCAAACGACCGGCGTTTTGTAAATAAAGACGTCCTGCTATATTAGGTACCCTTTAGTCCTCTACTGATGGCAGTCGGATGCCGCAAGCAGGTAGGAGTTCAAGATACTTTGCAAGAGTAAGGCAGACTATGGGGGGGAGCATCTCCACAGAGATATATGATAGAAGCTGTCTTGACTCTAGATGCCCTACGATTGTTCAAATGATTGGTGACGGGAAAAGGACAAATTAAAACCACCGATGTTGAGTCGGATCGGAGCTCCTTTGTGAGGTGGGAGAAGGTAAGCATCTAGGAAACCCGAAGGAGTACAAATGTTGTCATACAAGATGCGCCAAAAAAGGACTGTTTGCACATTCTATATGCGCCTGCGCCTGCTGCTGCAAGTCGGAGACTGGAATCAAGATGAAGAGGCTCTCTCATCTGTCGAATGGAAAGACGGCCCATAAATCGTCATCGGGGTGGAGATTTTGGTTCTAAGCTCTGATTCGAGTTGCTTGCAGGGAGTGATGCCGATCTAGCAGCATGCATCCGTTCCCCACGACAGGTCTTACCGCCAACTGTGGCTTGCGGCGGCCGCTGTTGGCCGTGATAAAGATGCATGCTCCGGCAACTTGGTCCGTGAAAGGAAAAAAAACTCATTGCCATTGAAATGAATTGAGGAGGGAGAGCAACCCGCTGGCCCCTCATCGAGACGAACCGCCCACACACCATATCAAGCTTTTCCACCTCCCGCCCGCAGCAGCCGCTAAGAAGCAGCATTTGTTGATGGGGTTTCTGTATAGTGTCCGAATTGCGGATAAAACCGATAAAAATCGATAAAATCCGGATCCGATGGCTGACACCTTGTGGCATGTAGCCCAAGGATTTCCCAGGGCCGGTGAGATATGAATGATGTGAGTCGGGGCTCTGGCGATGCGATTGGCAAAGGTGTCTTTTGGTCACTGGTGGAGATCTTTTTCCGACCTGTCGAATCACGGCGGGCAGCAGTGTGAAACTGTGCGCAAGCGTCTTGGAAGTTGGTTGTGCATTGCAGGATGCGGACGCCATCGCCCGAATCACGGATGATTTTCTGACCACCAGGAGCGTTGGAGGGTGAGGAGACTGTGGACTTGAGGATCCTTGACCAGCAAATAATGGAATCCCATTCGCCACTACTACACTTAGCTTCTTGTTCTTCACATCGCCTGCTCAACTTCATCACCTTGCGAATCTGTGATGCACATTGACGAGCCAGGGTCTTGATTCTTTCGGCCATATTGGCACACTTTATAGACGCAAACCCTCTCAATAAATCCCGACTAGGGTTTTACCTACGCTTGTGAACGGCTTTCTCTCCAGGACTCGTGTTGTCGATATTAAAATCTGAGAAACAACCGTGAATGCTACCCCTGAAGGCACTCGGCACGAAGGCGGGCCATACAGTCATTGACAAACAACAAGGAATGCTGCTTCTTCGGCAGAGACACACATTGAGTGCTATCCATAGAGAGATCTCTTATCACAGAAGCGCCAGCAATTCAAAATTCATTCTAATGTCCGTCTTCGCAGCAATAGCCAAGCTTGTGTTCTTGTTGCGGGCTAGAATACGTATAGTACAACAACCGCTGAGTGCATTTGCAAAGTACCCGGATGTCAGTGGACTTATTCTCGTCCCTGTTTCGTTAACTTGCCAAACGTCCATGGAATGCTTACTGCCTCTAGGTACTGGCCACCGGATAACTCCTGATAACTCCCCTCGATCTCTATCATTGGCCCTGTGACCCTGTCCCTTTCCTCTTCTGTAACATCGAATGCCCCCTTCGTCGACTATTTTCAAAATCAAAATGACAAGGTAAATAAATAGCCAGGCCGACAATGCGAGTTCCAGTAGGCCTGTAGCTCTCGTGGTGATATCGCCTCTCTACTAGGGGAAAACCATCGCCATTCCATCCACTCTCCTCACCAACGGTTACACTTACTAGGAAATGGCATTCAGAACGCTCTACTGGCCAATGGCCATTAATCGTGGCCATGTCCCACCCAGAGTTGTCCCTTTGGGTGGTGGGTGGGTCCTACTGCAATGATATTTTCATTGCAATGTTATTTTTCTTAACTATTTTGTAC